>NW_027019541.1:7539431-7561387 GCF_013076305.1 Rhopilema esculentum | reverse complement strand
GTGGCAGAAATTCATTTTTCAGGTGGGGGGGGGGGCTGGGGGGGTCGAAACCCACAAAAACAAGCAAATTTGCCGATAAATAACAAAATTTGCCAACAAAAGCGCTAAAACTGTTTTTTAACCGACAATTTGGCAAAAGCTGGGGGGCGGTTGCCCCACACCCCCGCAATTTCCGCCACTGCCTTTGTTACATGCTAGTGCACGAAAAAACGGAAACTATTTCTACATCGGCAAAATCACTGGGTTCTCATTTCAAACGCAGATACGATGTTTTGTAATATAGCGATTGGAATAAACAACTTAGGAAAACTAAACCCTATATTGTGAAACTAGAAATACACACAGCTACGGGTTTCAACGAAGTAGGCAGCTTAATGGGCTAAACAATTGTTCTGAAAAGTTTCCCACATAAAAAATCCGAATCATCAGACATAAAAATAAAGATACAAAACACGTCGCATGAGAAAAGTTGCTCGTTCATCAGATAACGGCAATCTTTTCGTTTAGCCGCACATTCTTGCATGGGAATTATCACTTGGAACTACCCATAGCCAGCGTAGAATCTAGAAGGTAGCTAAGGTGAATCACAAAAATCTGATAAGGCTAACAATCGCTGTGTCAAACGTTTACGAACGTGGATACAGTGAATCGATTTGGATACAAAAATACAAAGAACTGTTTTTGATGACAACTGTAGTTGAAAGAGTTACCGGACAAGACGAGAGAAATCTGAGTTCACAAACAGATAGGTTTATTTGTGGCACTAAGCGGACCTATCCCTATGCTATACAGTAAACTCTTGATAAATCAAACATATAAGGATCTTATAGAACGGGTTTGAGTTATCGGGATTTTCAAATAAAAGTTTTTGGCAAGAGGAATGTAATTTCAGTTCGACTAAGCGAATGTTCGAGTTATCGGGAGTTCAAAATATCGGGAGTTTACAGTATAAAGTATTTTCACGTTATCGCAATTCCAGAACCAAATATGAAGATGTTTAAGTCCGATAAAGAAGTTTGGCTGCTTCGGTATTGAAAACTGAGGGTCGACCAACAAAATCAATCCCATACGGACGCCAAGAGGTCCTAGTTACGATGCTAAATTGACGACTGCGAGATTCGTTGCAGTTAAAAAATTATTGCTAAGAGGAGATGTTCTAATGTACTAGTGATAAATGAACAAGCTATCTTGCATTGACTAACGAATTGAAGTCTAGAATGATTACGAATCAAGGCTTTAGTATCAATGAATCGCTTCTGTGTTTTGCAATGAGTGAGAAATATATAAATATATTATTCAAAAACCAACTTTTCTATAATAACAATCAGATTGTAAGCAAAGTTAAATATTTGGCAGAAAATTGTTTTAAAGGAAAATAAACGAACGTACCATGAAAGTGGAATATTTTCCAATCCCAACAACACACTTAGCATGTGAAAAACAAATGTGTTTTTGACTGACCGAGAGCTAGATTCTAAATAAACTCTGGATACCGCGAGCTTCACATCAGAACATAGTGATCAGAACAACTCATTATTTCACTCAGAACTAAAATCTAGCGGTTTGCAACTGGTCACCCTATGTTACTTAGATTTGAGAGCAAGCACATGTCATGTATGTGAATTGAAAAGAGACACGGTCACCTTGTGTCTTTCGGTTACGTAGATGGTAAGTCAAGTCTATGTATGGTTAACAGCGGTTATCGTTTGGGAAATTTATAAGGTATCATTTGATAAATTACAGTTCAAACGGCAGTGCTGGATGGCATTAACGCATTATCTAACAGTATTAGCCTCAGAGCAATTTGATGGCACGCAGACCCGTTTAAAGCATAGCTTGACATTCAGGCAAGGTTTGGTGCAATGCTGGCTGAAAGCACCCACCGGGGGGTAACACCCACCCTTCTACCTGCACTCAGTGGTCATGCTAAAGTATATTAATCACAATACGTTTCCCTTAAATCTCAACAGCATCCCTGAAGAAGTGAGGCCTGCCCACCCTTGTTCATCTGGGCACTTGATAATTCAGAAGTGGTGGCGCCGTGGGAGGAAAGAAGTAGGGGGGGGAGCACGTCTCAGACCAAGTTTTCGGCAGGGTCAATTCTGTATTAGGTCTAGATTTAATGAGAGAATGCCAGTGAAGGGGTATAATCTTGGCAATGTATACTTACGTAGTGATGTGATACGTGGGTGTTCCCTATATGTGAAATGAGCGTTTCCTATTGTGAAATAGGCGTTTTCTTCCAAAATTCTTGAGGGGCACGGGGCTCTTTATCCACGATATACTTTATATTCGAATCAAGCATCCAAGGAAACATATTATTTATCAACGTATCTGCCTTGGGGGGATGAATTGGAACATTGTGAAAACAAAAACAATTGAGTAGATTTAAAATTGCTATGTTTGCAATTGATGTCAATTTGTAAGAAGAAATGTTGAACATTTTAAAGATTTGAAATATCAGCAATATTCTATTGTCAAAATCACAAATATTTCAGAAATTCATTTCCGAAATAGTAAGAAAAAATCTATTTCAAAAGATGTTTTCAAAACTGCCAAAATGATGTTAAAATAAATTAGAAAGTAAAAAGGAAATAGATGGTTAACTGAAAAGAAAATATCTTCAGCAAACCCATTTCGAGACCATATTCACGGCCAAGCTGAAGCGCCATGCGACCATACAGGAAATCATCCCTTTCTGTTGTATATTTATTAACTTTCAGAAAATATCAATGTTTTTTCCGGTGCATCCTTCTGTTGTTCGAAAAGGCTAACCCGTCCACAAAACGTTTCTGTTCATCAAATATGTCAACAAACTTGGAACTTCGTTTGCACGCAGCCTCAAATTCAACAGGCCTTAAACTCACTGATCTATAAAAAAGACTGGGTCAAGCCTTCTATTGTCTTGAAACACCAAAGTTTGAAGCCCATTCAATTTCAAAAGGAATAGGCCCCAAACATTGGCGGGAAGCCATTCTTCAAAAACAATACTTTAACGATATGGAGACGCCAGAGCTGCAATGTTGTGTCGAAAAAGAACAAGGCCAGAGCAGCTGAAAACATTGCTAGGGGTGACAGAGAAGGCCGTCTCCTCGCAAGGGCTGTTCTGGGGCCCTCTTCTCGGATGGCGACACTCTTGTCACAATAGAAGCTCGATCCAGCCTTTTTTATAGATCAGTGGCTAAACTCCGTTTGCACGCAGCCTCGATTTCAACAAAGCAGGAACCAATCCAAAATTGCATTAGGAAAAAGGCATACATGTTAAAGGTTCGGCTCTAAACCATTCTAGACCGGTCTGGGTAGCGCAAATTTTCTTAGAAGTACTTGCATGCTAAATAAGTAAAATAAAATATATCCATAAAAAACCAATGCATAAATTCGACCCGTTCTATGCTACGGGGTTGTTCTTGAGACCTGTTAATAAACGCAGATTTAACGCGGGCACAAGCGCGGAAAATTCACACGATAAGCCACCGTAGCAAATAGTTTTGAAAGGAGCTCGTTGAGATTTTGTAGGTACCAGCTCATGCGCGTAAAACATGCAATCACAGCAACCCAAGCGTGCCACACGAAATTTTGAATAAAACTTCTGTATATTTCAAAATAATATACTGTATACGCTGGAGACAAAATAAAAGTCGAATGAAATGGAAAACTAACAGGTATTCATAAAATCCTGGATTTGGGATAAGAAAAATAGTGAAGCCTACGATGAATATGGACAGGTACGTCGTAACTTCTAACTTTACTGTTTGCCTTGAAAAATTTGTTATTTACACTGGCATATCTCTAGACACACTGCTTAGGTGACGTGAAAGAAACTAATAATTAGGATATCCAACAACAGGTTGAGTTTAACATTTTAAAATCGATCAGCAAAATCTAAATATAAAGTGCCTTTTCCCATTTTGCAATTGCTTAAAGTCTCGAAAGATCGATCTTTTTGCTCGCAATGGAATTGCTCATTTTAATGAAAAAGTATAAGATACATTTAATATTCCAAGCAGATATAATCATTAACACAAATGCGGCGAGTTACAAAAGTTTTGATGGTTTTCGCTTCGTTTTCAAAGTGAATTTAGAAACTTTTCAAGGGTTCCTCAGACGTGCAAATCATTCTTTCTATTTACTTTCTCTTCTACGATCAAGATAGTCATTTAGATGCTCATCGGGGACTCTATCAAAAGGCTGAATTTGTTTTCATAAACTGGCTTTTAAAAAAGCAAACATTTTCGTCTGATACTTTTTAGAATAAAAAGGTCTAGATAAAGATCGAAAATGTGAAGCTAGAAAAAGTGCAATTTGTGGATCGGCCAACCAAAGGCGAGCACGTGACTGAAGAGGTTACCCAATCGCTGTTGCATGCCTATTGAAAAGATCTGTGATAGAGTTCTGTATACACTACTTATTGATGATTTCCCCTTCTGAATCGATAAACAATAAATAAAACGACGATGATAATTCAAACGTTTTGAAACTTGTTTACGTTTCCGCTAATAGAATAAATTCAATTGTTGCTGGACTCGTTTGTTGCCTAATGCATTTCAGGGCCGTCAAGAGAGGGGGACAAGGGGGCAAATCACCCCTAGGGCCTCGAGGTGTAAGGGCCCTCGTAAAGCAATGAATTCTGTTTTGAAATAAAATTAATGAAAAGTAACAAAATTATGTGCGAATAAAGGAGAGACCACGATAGCAGGCTGCTCGACGGACTCCGGAGGAAATCTTGCGGCGAAAAATCGATAAAATAGTAGTGTATAAGGAACACCGCAACGCAACGAGAATAAATAACAACAAACACACAAATCAGTGATGGTTAATATTTCGCCCCGGCATACGGGGCTTCATCAGAGCAAAAGTAAACGAACTAAAAATTTACAAATTTCAAAGAGGCGATCGTGGTGTAGAATTGGTTGATGTTGAATGGTGTGAATGCAGCGCAGCGGAGAGGAATAGGTAATAGATGTTGAAGAGTAAAACATTTAAAGCTAATGAACGAATTTAAGCTAATTAAAAGGGCGTGGTCGCAAAATTTTCTGCTTGCTTCGCTCGCAGGTTCCTCATCCTCCGGGTTTGCTCCAGGGCCTTCAAATTCTCTCGGCGGCCCTGACGCATTTAGCCTGTGTTGAAGACATAGAAGTAAAGGAACTTACAGCGGCAAAATGAGCTTGAAACATAAAACATTGCTGTTCATTCCTGCGATGTAAAAGAAGCACAAATGCACCATAACTTTCTCCGGAAAACTTCTATGGTCTTTATTTCCTCTCCCATCCTTTTCAACTGTCATTAACGAACCAACAATGTCTGCTTAAGTCCTTGGATGTTCACAGCATGTTTGTACCTTTACTTCCTTTCATGATTCAAGGTGAACCTTTCTCTAAATATTTTCCCACAGCAGTTGAACCCAGACAATGATCATAAAATTAGCTGTTTTTATAAAACGATATTTTACATTAAACATGATAAGAAATCTATAAATGGGTGTTGAAAAATAAATTTTCTAAAACTGATGATAATTTGTATCAGTAGAAAAATATTATTGAATTGATGAAAAAGAAACATTAACTAATTCCTGCTTATTGACACATACATAAAGTTTTCATTTTTTAGATTCTTCATCCAAACCATGATGCTACTAGGGGTCATTCAGATTGTCAGAGTGTATGGCAATATAGATGAAGAAAGCGGGGTAATTGTAATGGCTTTCACATGTAAAATATATCTAATTCGTGTACTATTGCTAAGAAATATTCATACACAGTTCTGTATTTTTCCCCAGCTGTCAAGTGATAATTTTTGTTTGTTATGCAGGCAACAACTGCTCCAGGTCTCGTAGAACTTTGTGCAACTCGAAGAGTTACAGTATAATAAGTGAAATTTTTACTCGAATTTTGATAAAAAAAATGAAAGCTATAGAAATACTTAAAGCTATAGCAATTGTCCGTTGGATTTTCATTTTTTAAGGTTCTAGAGGGCATTGTCTTCCTTTCATGGGGCCCTTGCGAAATGCACTAACAAATATGTTAGGAGTGTTCTGTGTAATTTTCCGCCTGACATGTCATTATGATAGAAGCAATTGATATGTGATGGATGTCTAAAACGCTTATTACTTCCATATTCCCACCGATATTTAAGGTTTTTTAGCATTTTTACCTTTTCAATAACAGAACAGTGGGTCTGGCGCGCAAAGTGGCAATTGGGTGGAACCTTCATCGGGTATGCTTGGCGATGAAATAATGCCTCTTTCAAATGTTGAAAACTTTGAAGAAAACAATGACGGTGTGGAGAAACGAGGCAAAATAGAAAGAGTTGAAGCTGTCAAAACTGGAGCAAAGAGGATTTGGGTAAGTACGAACTATTGGCCAACCCTTATAACACAATACCTTGCTTAAATGTTGGAAAGAGCAAAGAGACGATATGAACTGGGGACTGAACGGCAGCATTCCCCCGAAGCATATTATTTACGTAAATTTCATTTGCTTCTGGCATTCATTGGAAACATCAAAAGTCTGCTTGCCTTCTTGGGGTTTAAGTAACTTTTTTTCATCAAATAAAAATCAGCCTCTAGAATTATACGGTAGCAAAAGAAAATCAAATCATTCTATGCTATAATAAATTGATTATCAGTTGAATAGAGGGTGGTCAGTTTTCAGATGATATTTTCATTTTGGTCAAGGCACCAATCAAATGTGTTATTTTTCCACCCACGTCACTTCCGAGCAACATCTGGATATAAACTGTCTGATTAACTTTGGTCATTATCTGAAGTTTATACTCTAAGACATTTGTATTTAAAGGCACTATGTCCCGTCCCGTCTATGTCCCGTCCCGCACTATGTCCCGTCCCGACTGTCAATGTCCCGCACTATGTCCCGTCCCGTCTATGTCTATGTCCCGTCAATCAGCCGTTCAGAGTTAACAATAGGCTTTGTAGCGTGTTTAAGCACGTTGTGTATCCGCTTTTCCATGCTTCCTTCAAATTTCTCCATTCCAATTGTTTGTTTGGTTATTTTCTTATTACTTCTAAAACTGTTCTGAATGCAGCATGTGTATCAATAAATTTTTTGTTTACTTCAGCAATATATACACCCTTATTACCATTGGGCGAATACACAACCGGCACCGCCAAAACCACTGGTACATACCGTACAGGATGGGCAGTGCTTTGATGAGAATTCGCTTTGTGACGTTGGTCACGATGAGCAATGCTGTGGCCATGCATCGTACTGTGTGGACTATTGGGGTGTTGGCAAATGCCTTGCCTATAAACAGCCTGATATTTACGACAAGCTACTTCCTGTAAGAATGCACCGAAACAACATGTATAAAGCGTACATGCGAAAGATGCAGTATCTCGCAGCAGCAGGCAAATGATGGGAGGTTTATTCCGTGTGAAATGCGGGCGATGGGCAGCCAAAGAAAGACTGGATGTCATTTACTAAACAAGTGAATACTGGCAAGCGGTTTTACGGAATGATGACACGTGCACAAAGATCGTAGACAGTAGATAGATGAAGGGGATGTTCTCCATGATCAAGCATATTTGAGGAGTAACCGAAAGATAGCACCAAGTTGCCTTCATCTTAGCACTTCTATCATTGGAGTAATGTATTAGTGTCTTACAACTTGCTTTCGAGAAGAGAAGAATTCAAGTGGAAGATATTGCAAGAAACCAAAGTTATTTGAAATTTCTGAACATTATTTCATAAACATAAACTGGAGTTCAGCGATTTCTACTTACTCTATAGACTAAGCTATTGAGGACATGCTGAAACGCAAATTTGTCAGACTGAAATGATCTTTGCAAACTTTGTCTTCACCACAGTTGGTTTAAATTTGTGAAATTGTGAATTTGTGAAAAAAAACGCTCAAAATCTTTATTACAGAATTAAAAACAAAAGAAAAATTTTGAATTGTTCTTCTTTGATTTATTTTATAATGGTAAAGCTCTTGCAAATCTTTCATATGCAACATACTTTGGGTTCCTCTTTCCCTCTAAAAGTGGCAACATTCAGTAAATGCTGGGAGATCTTTATGCAGCAAAAAGGGATTGGCTTTGAAAGTTTTTATTTTGTAACTTTTCACCAAACCGAGTTATAGAAAAATCATCCTTTCACTATTGTCTTAAAGACATTTATTGATAAGCTTTTCATTTTAGCATCATATACTGTAAATCCTCGAATTGGCCCCCCTTGAAAAAGCCCCCCCTTGAATAAGCCCCCAGGGGGCTAATTCGAGGATTTACAGTATATGACAAACTTGTTGATAACTTGAAAAGAATAAATGTTGATTCATTCAAGAGCAAGCTAACAAGAAAATTCATTCAGAAATAAAACACTCAAGTGCTATGACATTATATTAACAATACAGATACCTGAGATACAGGTTATTGGTTCTTTTTTGCCTTGTATTCTTTGACTTTTTGTTGCTTTGGTTTTTCTTCTGTCTTCTTTTTCTCTGGCTTCTGCCAAGTGAGTGGGCTCCTCCTGAACCATGGCCAAGGAGGTAAAACAAGCTGGAAGTATTCAAATATGGGATCAGTCATAACAATAACATGTTGGCAATAGAAACACAAAGTAATATTATTGCTTCATTTAATGCCCCAGGAAATTGTATTAACTCACTTAACAGAAGTTTGAGTTATGGCTTGTCAGGCATGGATCTAGACCGGTTGAAAGGTTTCAGAAAACAGGTCACATTCTCAGAGCTATGTTTCTCTGTGAATCTTGAAATTTTCTCTGTCTATCAGACGGACATAAGATAAACAAATGGAGTGCGGTAGTAGGGATATATCCTGAGGAGGCAAGATGATGATGTATTTTTGTAGTAAAAGAAAAACGATTTACTGAAGGAACAAAACAATAAAAGACATTTGTTGAATGTTTTGATGACAACTATAATTTGATGCAAATAATTTGTTTCAAGAAAAAAACCAAAAAGACTCACCAGAGAAGAAATACCAGCACCAATAAAAACAAACAGAACTGTTTGTGAAAACTGTTCTACGAGGAATCCATAGATAAATCCAACAATCTGAAAAGAAATAAAAATGCTATTGAGATAAATATCAAAGAAAATCTGAATGGTTGGAATGAAGCTGGGTTTGGATGGGATATAATAAGATCCATATCACTTCATGAAATGTTGATAAATCTATAGTTTATGACGCACTAAACTTTACAATAAATATTTCCAGACCTGGTTGTGAGGATTTTGGTAGGTGGGCGGTAGATCTCTCTCCTTGTTGGAGTAAGGCGAGCAATTTTAACAAAATGTAAAATTTGTCAATGAATTTTTTTAGAAGCTTTTATAAGCCAGTTAGAAAGAAAATGGTCTTTTAAACAAAAAAGAAATAATCTTTCAAGTACTTTCTGCAACTGACACTAAGTTCTATCTTCTGTGCTTGGTAATCTTAAATTTATCTTCATTAGGATTTGTTTCTTATTCACTAACCCCTAAACTTCCTCTATGCTCTTAACTCCTCAAAATTGTTCCATTTTAAAATAATTTCTTGCCATGTTTTACAGCCCAAAACAAGATAAACATGTAACTTTAACTTGAAACATTTCTCAACACTTTCTGAAAACTCCTTCCATTATGGACTTTACAAAAATGCTGTTAACACACTTGCGTGTGGAAGAGGGGGGTGGGGGGAGTGAAATTTGAAAATGCTAATCTCATTTGGTTTCAACATGAAAATTCCTCCTTGAAGAGTAACAAAGCAGGCCAAAGTAACATTGTCATGATATTGTGTTTTGTTTTAATTATGTAATTTGCTGAATGTTATGTTCTGTCTGTGAGGAAGTGTTTTTAAAAAAGACACAAGGGCCTGATATTTTCTCTAGTTTCATCAGATTACCACTATTGCTAGGGGTTAAGGGAGATCAAACATGTGCATGGTAGGACAATTTTGCATTCGTTTTCAATATCTAAAAGCAGTTAACAAGTGGGTGTGTTTTTTAGAATAGAAAAAGTTATCTGATAAATTTTTGAAATATTTGAATAGAAAGGGGTTTAAAAACCATGGAAAAGCATATTTATAACTAAACATTAATGCTTGAAATAAGATACTCGATCAGGCCTGGCCGTTTGTATTTTCATAGGTGAGCTGTGAATTGCTCCCCTCATTTGCTGAGGCGAGCTAAATCAGTAACACATAGAATGTACTTTAAAGACAATCGACAGATGACTCAATAAGCCCCTTTAGTATCTGTTGGTTGCCTTAATGTAATAGCCTCAGTCAGGAGTGTGCTGTTTTACTTCTTTCAATTTGCATTTTGCACCCCCTTTACTTGAAGTATTTGAAAGAACAGACTCTCTCCGTTTTATGTAAAGCTGGCACAACACAAAAACAACAATTCTCTTGCAAAACAATCTTTTTGTTGCACAGAATTTGAAAATGGCTTTAAAAAACAAATTTTGAAACAAACTTAATTATACGTCTAGCACTCTTCAGAGAATAAAACGTCAGAACATAGAAGGAAAACTCTACGCTAAAATACCCAGTTTTGGATCGAAATAGGCCATCAGAAAACGCGAGGACATGACTGTTGAGGTTTTCCAATAAGTGCCCCTTTCCTATTGAAAATGTTACCAACGGAGTCCTAAGGTGAAAACGAACTCACTTATGTCTACACAAAAGCAGTCGGCCATGTTGATATAGTAGATAGATTCACAAACTGCTACATAGATGGAACGATGATCAAGCTTTGCCAATAATGCGAAACATGTCGCCGTTATAGTTTTTCACCCAATCTGGGTTTTTCAGTAAATGCTGCTGGATAGTATAATTCCATGTTTTGGTTGTCGTTTTTGATCTGCAAGACAGAGTACCCTGTTCTCTTTGAGGGATAGTTTTGTTTCTATTGCTGGAAGGGACCTGCTGTCTTATTATATCCCCAATCTACAATTCCTACCCATTTCTTCGACTTTCCTTCCAAAAATATTCCTGTTTTCTTAGGATCGAAAGGTTCTAATCGCTACAAACGACGTTTGACTATTTCGGTTAACGCTACAAACGACCTTTCGGTTAACTATCCTTTTCCAAATAGATCGAAGTTTATGCCTATCATAACAAAAACCGCCCAACAAGCCAAAAGTTAATTGCAAAAAATGCAGTGACGGGAGAAATCGCTGTTACAAAAATAAGCCAATTAACCCCGTTTTCAGGGTTCTCTGAATAGGAAAAGGGCAAATGAATGGAAATTTTAGGGGAGCGATTCTCCCTTCATGTTCTGTTTAGGAGAGCAATTCATAGCTCGCCTCAGGTTGCGAGGGGAGCGTGGAGGCGAGCGCGAGCTATCGCTCGCCTCAAACGGCCAGGCCTGCTCGATATTTCTATGTAATTAACATAAACATGCTATGATCTCCCAAATAAATAGAAGCTTAAGAGGTGACAAATATGTTAAGCTTAAAATGCCAATGAAAACCTAAGGCTGGTGGTTAACATAAATATTGGTGGAAAGGGGGCAATTAATGACCCTTCTTGAGCGATCCAGCAGGGAGCAGAGGTGCCTGCAAGCCATCACTTCCCTCAAATGGTCAGGTCTGTATTATAGAACATAATTGGTTTATGACATTTCTTTTGATGTTGAAGCAGAAAACATAAACCAAATTCTTTTCTCTTTGTCAAACTTCTTCTATAAAGATCCCGCTACACCACCTTAAAAATTATATTGTTCAAAGAAAACTTGTATGATATTTGAAGTGAGTGATAAATATATATGTTATACAAAATATATGTTAGTGCTCATAGGATACAAATATCCAACCATAAAAAGGACTTACCGCAAATAACGCTATTATGACTTGGTACAGCTTTTCTGCTTTCTTTTGGCCTTCAAAATCCTATAAATGAGAAAAGAAAAAATCTAAAAACTTTGCACTTCAACAGAATAAATGCTTCTATTTTTGAAAATCTACAAACTTAGCATTTTTACCTCCTTTCTTAGCCCAGCCACAGCGCCAATGCATACTCCTTCATACACTTTAAACTACGTTTGCCCTATTCATAACTCAATATGATGAGAAAAAGACTTTCCATTTAGCTTTACCTGTTTTTTAACAAAAAGAAAACAAAATTTGAAGATCTCAAAACAAAACCTGTGTGTGAAAAACAAACCAACAATTCTCACCATGTGCGTAGGAATAGATTGGACATAATCGACTGATCTTTTAATAAATGGTATGCTAAGCAAGGCATTCTTCAATGCATCTTCTGCTTTGTCTAATATGTCCATCGCTAACAAAATTTCTCTAGAAACAACAGACCAAGTTAACTGTGAGTAAACTCTTCAAGTCAACGTTTTAATTAGGCCAGATTGAAGGAGAGGCCTGGATTGCAGGCGAGGCTAACTAAGATAAAAACTTTGGCGGGGAAACGAAGTTTGTTTGGTGCTAAAAATCGACTTAAAGGGGATCCAGGTCAGTTTAAATTGCCTCAACTTTGTATAAAATTGTCTAAAAACATTTATTGAAAACATCGATACTTGTATCATTGAGGTTTCTTGCTGTTTCTTTGCTTGAATGATTAAAATGTGGCCCTAAATTTAGTATGCACAAAAATTATGTTTTGAAAACCTCTTTTGTTCTTTAAAAAGAAAGGAAATCCTCTGTTTTTCTATGTTTTGATTACTATCTAATGTTTTAAAGTATTTTTGCGATACGAAGTGAAGAAACAAACACATCGATTGATCAGAATATTTACTTAAAACGGTTTCCACGTAACAGTTTGTTTGAGGTTGTTATGTTGCCAAAGTTAAACTTGCTGTCTTCATCAGTGAATATGTTTGCTTCTTTTTGCTCAGTATGATTTATTAACTCGAAGACCACGGCTAAAAATCATCATTCACCTTATTTATTTTATGAACTTATGTATGCACTCCCTTTTTACAAAATAATCCCTCTAAAAGATCATACTAGAGAAAATATGCTAAGTACTTTAGAAGTTTATTTTACAGCTGAGAGTCCAGTTTTTAAAATTTAGTTTTTATATCTATACAGTGCCGTAGGAATGGGGAGGCAATAAAGGGCAGATGCCACCCCCCCCCCCCCTTAATGGCAAAAGGGCGTTTTCTGGCGTTCAAAAGGGTGTGGACCTCCTAGCTCAACTCGCCTTTTTCGCCCCCCCAGTCTTACCACCCTAGCTCTGCTACTGGCCATTTCTATTTCAAAGTTGATTAAAATGTGTTTTATTCACAGGATTATGATCTAGCTTACATTTGAATATGAAGATTTTTGTGATAATGAGAAAATGTATCTCTTATTTTAAAATATAATCCTCATTTATCATCTTTATTCAATTTTTATAAAACTAGATGCTGACTTTTTAGAGGATGAATTTCTCTGAATGCTTTAAGCAGACTGGACAACTTTGCAAATTTTCTGCTGATGGAAAATACATTGTAAGTGACAGATTATCATTTTTTATAATGCTTAAACAAATATAAAGCTCAAATTAATTATTGTTGAGGTGAAGACAAAAAACATAACCTTATCAAGTTGCCTCCACACCCAACATTACAAATATTCCTATAGTAGCACAAGACAGCACAATACAGTACAATATGGCTTTGAAAAAAGCAAACATTTAGTAAACTAAAGAGTGTCAAGAGTGTCTGAAGAGTGTCAGACGAAAAGCTTTAGTTTACTAAATGTTTGCTTTTTTCAAAGCCATTTTCAAGTTTTGTACCACCAAAAAATTGTTTGCACAGTACAATATAGTATAATACAGTACAATATAGTATAATACAGTACAATACAACACAATACAGTACAATACAGCACAATACTGTACAGTACAGTACAATCCAGCACAATATGGCACAATACAGTACAATACGGTACAATACAGTACAACACAGTACAATACAGCACAATACATTACAATGCAATAAAATACAGTACAATGCAGTAAAATATTGAGAGTTCCATTTGAGAGTTCGTAATTCCCACCCTCCACTCCACTACCACATGTGAATAAGCTACCTCTTCCTGCCCATTATTACAATATTGTACTAAATATTAATTAATTTGTTAATGCTGATTATTGTAGCTTATTGTTGTTTGTAGCTTATAATTGTTTTGTAATTGTTTTGTATGGAATGAGAATTCACTGTATACCCAACACTGTCTTGTTTCTAACACATATCTAATTTATATTATTGACATCTTATTCTTACTTTTAGGCAAACAGCGTTCAGTATAGAGTAATAATCAGAGATGCAAAAACATTACAGATAGCTTCCTTATTCACTTGTTTGGATAGCATTGATGTTCTAGAGGTAATTGATACCATTATCAAGAGTTATTTTTTTAACCTTGAATCTTATGAATTGTTTCTGTATACCCTTTATATCTTTGTTTATCCATCAGGCTTTTGTCGGAAAGGCATGCGATGGCATGCGCATGCCCTGGTGCACACCTGCTGCTTCCCAGATGTGCAAAATATTACAAGTCTTCCTTTTTTTTGAAAGCAAAAATTTTCAATGATTAGTTTTATGGGTTTTTGTGTTGAAGTTAATTGTCAGACCACTTCAAAAAAGGCTAGACATCTTGTCAGGATTTTGGATTAAATATCTAATTCTGGAATAATCATAGCTCTAATCTACATGGGAAAAAGAAGTACAGCAGTATTTCCAAATAAAATCAATTTCAGAAAAAAAGACAGATTGGCAAAGTAGTAACAAAAAACCTTGACACTCTTGATGTGCTAGCTTCTTCATCAAAGGACGCAAGTGATAGCGATGACAGCATATTGTAAAACATTATGAAACTTTCCTTGATATATTGATTAAGTTCAGTTCTTATTTCTGTGAAACTCGAGCAGTTATATATCATATTGCTGGAATCATTGTCTTTTTTACGATTCCTGCATAGGCCTACCATAATTACCTAGATTTTTCCAAAGAATTAGTGTCACATGCAACCACACACCACCACAAGCCTGGATCACATCAGACGTGTGATGGTTAGCATGCTTGCTATAATTTTCCCACAAAGCCTGTCCATTGACATTTTTCTTATTTTTTCCTAATTATTTGTATTACCAAATAAGCCTTTGGTACTGCAAAATTTTAAAAAGCATGGAAAAGCAAAAATCTAGTATACTAAATTACTTTACATCTGACACTCCAAAAAGAAAACAAACAATCCCCCCACCTTTATTCCTCTCATATTACTTTCCATTTACATCTGGATATAAATGTTATGCTTGCCTTTCCACATTATCCAACATTTACAATCTGAGGAGCATCAGATGAGATGATGCTATTTTCAAATGTTTGCATTTAATAAGAAATCAAATCAATTATATTCTCTGAAAAACGTGGTTAGTGATATGGTCTGTTTTCAGATTAAATATGATTTCAAATTTTTCTTTTTGTAGTGGTCATCTGATTCACTTTTTATCTTATGTGGGAATTTCAAAAGAGCACTAGTTCAGGTCAGTTTGAATGTATGTTTATTAATGTGTTTTTGTAGAGAGGTATCTTCATTTCATTTAAAGTGTTTTGAAGATATCTAAACAAAGGACCATGACGACCAGAGACATCTATACACTGACAGGTATCAGGTGAAAAGTAATTTTATGTCATGCTATATTGCTGCTTTTTTATGCCATCTTAAAATTATATGGTACCAGAGGTTGATTTTATTACTAAATGTCTTGCATGGGAATAAAGAATTTACTTTTATCTCATATAGTAGCTTGTCATATGATTTATCTTACAGCAAATCAACAAATCGTCTTAGAACTTGAATCTTATTGTTTATTGCTGCAAGGTCTTTCATTTTAAAAATACACTTAAAGCGATACATTCATCCATACATGTTTTCAATTCTTACCTGTATATGTTGGCATATTTCCAAATGACTCGAGATCTCAAAAGAAGGGAGTTTGTCCACATGGTATTATTGCTAACAGTCACATGTGAGAAAGGCTATTTTTGTCAGCAAATCTGGGGGTTTGACCCCAAAACAATTGTCTTTCACTTGGCCCCGGCAACCAAACATAGTCAAACACATTCCTACTCCCAATCAAAGCTCAACTTATCCATTCATTGTGCTCATTATGTATGTATACTCAGCAAGAGCCATCTCTCTTTAATGATCTCCAATCAAATATCATTTCATGGTTGCATCCTTTAACCTTGGACTTGAACTTTCCTGATTTTTTGCTTCAAAATTCAAAATAAAAGAAACACACTTTGATTGACAAAAAGAGCTCACCCTTTTTTTCGACCTGTAGCAACTGGTATATTTCTTTAAAGATTGTTCTTGTGTTGCTTTGTTTTATTGCAGCTCAAAATCACTGTATGTCCAAATGTTATCATGTTGCAAATTATTGCATACAAAGAATTTTTGAAGGCTATTTATCAAATGTCAAAACTTCAAAGCATTGTCCTGTAACTCTTGAGATCCTCTAAGGCAGCATTATGAGGCTGATTCTATTTCATGTACCATATTGTATAAAGTTATTGTTAATTGAACAAGTTATTTTTCATAGCATTTGTGATCTGTTAGTATTAGGTGGTATGGTCTATAGTCTTGAATGCTGCTGACATGCTTTGCTCATAAAAGCATCCAAATTTCTTCCAGCCAGTTTTCTTTACATTGAAGAACATTCATTATTACCGTAAAACCTCCAATAAACCCTTCCCTCTTTTAAACGCCTCCCTCTAATAAACGCCCCTTCCCAAAGTAGAATTTTGTATCTGCTATTTGATTACAGTACTTGTGTTTAACATGATGAAAGAGATTTTTTAATTTTTGAAATAAATGCCTCCTTCTTAGAAACGCCTCCTTCTAATAAACCTCCCCCCCCCCCATCAAAATTTAAAAGTAAAAAAAATTGAATAAACGCACCCCCCCCCCCCCCCCCGGAGAATTTATCGTAAGATCTACGGTACTTAGGTTTTTGGTGCATAGAATAGGACAGTTCTGTTAAAACCGGGTTTTTAACAGTTGCCAGGTTCAGGTTACCAGTTACAGTTACGACCTGACTTACAATTCATAATGTATGATGGTTGATACATCTATGTCCATTAATAAAGACCATTGGCCTTGTTTTTAGGTATGGTCAATAGAACACTCTGATTGGACCTGTAAAATTGATGAGGGTGTTGCAGGGCTTGAAGCATTGAGATGGGCTCCAGATGGCCGACACATACTGTCAACCTCCAAATTCAAGGTAGACCAATGCCTTTTTCTATTGGCACGCGTAACTGATTTTATTTGTCTTGTCATGCTACCACAGCCAGTTTAAGGCTCGGGTTAATGCCTTAAAAAGCTTCACTTTAATGTCACCTTTACGTATAAAGACCATTTGTCCTGATCTACTTCTAGTCATTGCTAACCATCATGCTCACGCTACTGTGAGATAAAAAAATCGTTGATGCCAACTGTTACAGAAGAAATTATTGCCTCTTACTACCAAGCTCAACTAATCCCTTCATTGTGCTCGTTATGTAGATGCAGTCAGTAAGAGTCACTTCCATTTCCTAATCTCTACACTATCAAACATAACTTTAATTCATGAGCCCAACCTTTAACTCTGGACTTTTAAGATTTTGTCTTCAAAATAAACACTGAACGGAACAAATTTTGCTTGACTGCATTCAGATCCACAAAGCACCGACAAAGAAGTTTTGTTGACAATTATCATGATGTCTTTCAATCATTGCAGCTCCGTATCACTGTTTGGTCGCTCATTGATAAAACAGTATCATATATACGATATCCAAAACATACAAATCAAGGTGAGTTGGCCTAAAAAATCTTTACCATTTGAATCAGAAACAGTTAAATAATACTATGTAAAGAAGCATTACCTGGAAAAAGTCGGTGGCATTTTCAATGTTTTCTTTTTGCGTCTTTATTCTCGTTGAGTCGTTTCCTCGACCTGTCAATCAAGGGAATGGTAGCTCGTTCCCCTAAATGCTGAAAATTTCCAAGCCTGTTAATGCCCACAAAATAAGGAAATTTGCTTATTTTTGCCCTCTTCCCTCTCTATTGTCAAGGTAAGTAGAATGAATTGAATGATAAACCACTTGCTATATGTGCTATTGAATTATCCATTTCGCGCTTCTACTTTTTTATTTTATTTTTTTATTCACTTTATTTAATGTTGGTTTACAAAATAATAGCTAATTAACAGCTAATTAACATAAACAGCAACAATAACAAATATAAGAAAAATCGTGATGTTTACAAGTATCCAATACTAGAAATATATGGTGTGTATAGTCTACACGAGCAAGTAAGATCCGTCTGTTTAATTTTAGCTTTGAATACTTCACAATTTTCTGTCAATCGAATGGCTAATGGTATAGAATTCCTAAGTTAATTACATCTTTAGGATATTGTATCTAGCCCATAAGAAAAAGTGTTCGGCTTTATTGTATAAACGATTGATTTCGTAAATTATATGCAAGTTCATTCAACTGAAATATTTCTTTCATAAATACTGGATTTAAGTTATTTACTGTTTTGTATATTTCTATTGCTAGTAGTTGTAGGTTCTTTTGATGTATCCTGACATCATTCTTTTGAGAGAGAATATTTTCAAGGCTTGATTCAAATTCATTGTAAGCCACTCTCATTGCCCTTTTATGGATACTTTCAATAAGTTTTCCAGATTTTTGGCTACAATACATCCATATAAGAGGGCAATAGTTAAAGTGACTAAGTATAAAGGGTTTTATCAATAGCGATCCTGTATTTTCATTATTTTATATTCATTCTTGATAAGCCCGCTTTAGTAAGAACTGTAAAGGAGCCTTTCATTTTGCATTTTGCAAAATTTATATTATTAGTTTGTGAAATTTCAACTGAATAGATTTAGTATTTGGTACAAGTGTTTAGAAGAAATTTAATTTAGCCTCCAATCAACTTTGCAGAGAAAATTTTTTAAAGCTTATTATCTAAGATGCTGCTTAGATTATGATAACATTTCCTGACAAAGCTCTTATTGATGTTCGTTGTACCTTACGCTTCAGAAATGGTGTTTAACATCCTCGCTTATTATGGCCTGTGGGTATGTTTAAAAGCAAGTAAGTGTCCCAACATCGCCTGGAAAAACGTAGAATAGCTAGAAATCTGAAAAAAGATTTATAAAATCTAACTTCGTTCAGAACAAAACAAGTAAAGTAATTTCAGGCGTTTTTAAAATGCTTGGTTTTTTGTTATCAACAGGACTAAGCTTCACAAAAGATGGAAAATTCATGGCTTTGGCGGAAAGGCGAAACTGCAAAGATTTCATTAGCATTTTCTCATGTGGCACATGGCAACTTGTAAAGGTAATTTATCGAGATTGTGGAACATTTGTACCTACTTTTGAGCAGTAGGAAATTTTTTCTGTATAGGGAGAAAAGGGAAGACCTTAAGATTATTGATTACCAAATTGCTGTCATATCGGCCTAATCTCGATTTAAAAATATACTCAATTTCCAAATAAATTTGAAAGAATCAGAAAACAAAAGTATATTAGAAAATGAAAAATTACTTGATGGACATCATTTCAAAATATATTGACATGTTTCAATAAGTTTTTTTACTAAAACATAATATTAAAAACAATGCATAAATTGCTCGGTGGGGAAATAGACAAAAAAGCATTAGGCGCTAGTCCCTGCTTTATGCGTTAGGGTATCCTCGGAGGTATCATGAAATAACACCTGGTGGTTGGACAGCCTGTTTGCTGATAGTTTTAATTGTAAGCTAATAGTTTTGACCTCATCAGAATTGTGTACTACCTAGAAATGGTGAAGGAGGACCAATTGAAACAAGCAGAAACACTTGAAATAGGACCTATTTCGTTAAAATAACTGAATCATTTTCAAAAGTAAAAGATAGTGTATAATGAAGCTGAAAATTTCAAAAACCAGATTACCAAGCGACAGAATCTAATTGAACTTATGGCTAACAAAAATGGCTAATTGAACAATTTCACTGCCATTGCGTTGATGATTTTTTTTGCTTTGTAGCATTTTGAAGCAGATACAAATGACCTTACAGATCTGGCTTGGTCTCCAGACGGTAGAATCCTGGCAGTTTGGGAATCCTGTCTTGAGGTTTGATGAATTGCATTGAAATTTCCAAGTTCAGTTTTCCTCATCCGATTCAAAAATAGCTATTACAATTTCTACAATTTCATAATTTGTGGCAAATCATCAGGAGATACCAAGGGACTTTCTTCGTATTTGGTTAAATGCTCGTTGCAATATTCATTTGTACAAACTTTCGTTGAAAATAAGCAATAGATCACAAAAAGAAGTCTCACATATCCATAATTTACATAACTGCTTTACGATTCTGTCTCGATACAATTTGACGCCTAAGCCCCATAAAACGTTATCGAGGAAGGCTGTAATCAAAGTTGAAGAGGACTGCAGCATAGGGCTCAAATCTTGATTGGATGAGAGCTTGCGCTAAGTCACGTGACCTCTCTTGCGCTAAGTCACTGCTTGTCCTCTGACATACGTCGTTGAATTTAGCTGTAAAGATCAAACCATTCTACAGAACGCATTGTGCTGTAGCATTCAGAGGGTGTTCTGTCTGTTGCGTAATATCACCACTTAAAGTTGATAGCAAAGCTGCTAGTAAAAATAAACATTCCATTTCTTGATGGAATGAGTGAAGTTAGATGTGTCTCAAAATGTGCAACGGTGCTGCAAAAATATTTTCTTTCTGGGAACCTGGAAAACAGGACAAAAAGTTTTCTGTGAGGTGAAAGTATTGTGTACTATAGCTCTCCAAATAGTATCCACAAATTCTTTACGCAAGGGCTTCTTATTTGTTGGGTCTAGAGAAATTTCCCAATATGATATCATAATTTGGTTGTTTATTACCGCTTTTTTGTCTTTGGCAAAGGTAATAGATGAAAATGAACCAGTTACCTGTTCATCCTTATAAGCCACCTTTCTAGCCTTTCATTTTATGTGATTGTTAATGTAAAAACAGTTCTTTTAACAAGTTTTGCTGAAAAGTTTTTGCCAAGTGAAAATTTTTTCTGGGAATCTAGTTCCCAAGTTCCGATACTTTTTGCAGCTCTGAGGTGCAAGTTACGTTCTTTTGAGGACAGCAGAACATAAATCAGCTTGAGGGCGTTGAACATGTTTGTAACCAACATCAAGGTTATTTTTGCATGGTTTTAAGGTGTATTTTTTCGAAATTATTGAGTTGCTTAAGGTCCCCCCCCCCAGTCCCCCGCTTCCGCGACTCCAGCAGTCTTCTCTCCATCAGCTCGAATCGATGAATAAGTTAAGAGATTCGATGAGCTTTTGTAAGATAAGATCATATTTAACATTATGGGGTAATCTTTGTCTTATTTAAGTTTTCATAGGCTTGACACTATTTCTGAAATACACAGGCCTAACTGGTTTTTTGCTTCCTTTGCAGTATAATATGCTGCTATACGCAATGAATGGCCGGATAATATCTTCATATAGTGCTTATGATTTTGCACTTGGCATCAAAGCAGTTACCTGGTCGCCCTCTAGTCAGTTTCTCGTTATCGCCAGCTACGATCAGTCGGTATGTACAAGCATAGCTATTCAATTGGAGAGAACAGGCCTAAACAAAACGTAAAAATCTCGTGATCTTAAACTATTTAATTGGTTTGAAAATGATTGTACCTCTAGATGCGAAATAGCTCCTTATCGATCCAATTCATCATAGATACGAGTTCTAAACAACATCACTTGGACAGCTGTCACAGAATTCAAGCATAGCTCAAGTATAGGTGATCAAAATGCGGTAAATAGTCTCCGTTTGTTTATTTCGTTATTTATGATGATCATTCATTCATTCATTCATTCATTCATTCATTCATTCATTCATTCATTCATTCATTCATTCATTCATTCATTCATTCATTCATTCATTCATTCATTCATTCATTCATTCATTCCTTCATTCATTCATTCATTCATTCATTCATTCATTCATTCATTCATTCATTC
>NW_027019541.1:7505516-7535529 GCF_013076305.1 Rhopilema esculentum | reverse complement strand
ATTCATTCATTCATTTATTCATTCATTCATTCATTCATTCATTCATTCATTCATTCATTCATTCATTCATTCATTCATTCATTCATTCATTCATTTATTCATTCATTCATTCCCTCATCTTTATTTCTTTAAACACGGTTGCATATTGATTTAATTCAAATAAACATTTTATCTTTTAGTATGCTATATAAATCCTTTTAACGTAATGAATATTCTTGAATGGTGTAAATCGAAATCTTGAATTTTATAATGAGTAGTATTTTTCTGCCTAAAAGTGTATTTATTCTACCCCACTGGTATTCATTTATTATTTTTGTGAAAATTGGATATTTGTTTATTTGTTAAAAGTGCAAGTTATTTCTTAAAGAGTTTCGTGAGAATGGAAGTTGCTTTTCCTGTAAGGTGATCACTGTCAGTAAGAAGGGACATGAAATGCTGCTTGTTTAATGTTTAGATGTTTAAGCAATATCTTCTAAAATCAAGGTGATATACAAAGAAGTGCAGATGAAGCAAGTGAAACTGCCATGGGAAGCACAAGCGAAAGGCCCATTGTCATCTCCAAGCCAGTGTGAGTGAATCTTCGTCAATGTTTGCCCAACATACCAGGCAGAGTTGAAAAACAGTTTCACCAAAACCTATATGTTACCACTTTGAGATTTCCAACTCATATTGCAAAACCGTTGGGTAATGCGCACAAATTTGTAGTTAGTAAAAGCCTTCGAAAGCGAGGCAAGAAACTGGTAAAAGCTTAAGAAAATCACAACGACCCACCTCCTAAAAGAGCTTGCAACTGGTAACTGGAATTGGAAAATTCAATTTCTTTAAATCATCGCATAAAACAATTTCGCCCATTGCAGCCTTAACTGTGCTGTTTTATGTTCCTAACAAAGTCTTTAATGCGAAATGATAGATCTCTCGTTCTTCCTGTAGCTCCCATCCTTCCACCTTCCCCCAACCCCCGATTGTTAATTTTTTTTCAATTCATGGCCTATTTATGATTGTGCCTACTTGTTTCCTTTGCCGTGCACAATACACCGTGTTTAAACTCAGTTTATACGGGCAATGATATCTCTTGTCTTTCGTCCCCAGATCAAATTCAACAAATTCCCTTTTCTGTGCCAACTGTAAGAGCAGATCCAGAGAAAGCGAATCCAAAGATTGGAGTTGGGAAAGTTGTCTTCAGCCATGATAATCGATATATCGCCAGCAGGAACGGTTTGTTGCATCTCTAACATCTGATGTTCTGTCTTTCTAAAACTGTTTCCTATATTTTGATATTCGGCATATGCGGAATGCTACGTATACCGATGTCCTCGCTAAAGAACACCTATAGCATTCCTTATTTTATTCCTAAGTTTCTTTTCTGTAGTGAAAGTCTTACAATGTGAAAGTGACCTCCGGACAATGTAAAATTCAGCTCCTACATGCAACTGACACCTCCCTACCATAGACCCTTCCTAAAACGGACACCTCCTTTCGGCGGATACCCCCATACAACAGACGTTTCCCTACAATGGACACCTCCCTGCCACGGACACCTCCCTGCTACCAACACCTCAATACAACGGATACCCCCATACAACAGACGTTTCCCTACAATGGACACCTCCCTGCCACGGACACCTCCCTGCTACCAACACCTCAATACAACGGATACCCCCATACAACAGACGTTTCCCTACAACTACTCCCTCCCTACTAATACTCCCTACAACGGACGTTTCCCTACAATGGACATCTGCTGCCACGGACACCTCCCTGCCAGGGACACCTCCCTACAACAGACACCATCCTAGCCCCATGCATTTCTACTGTTTAGAAGTTTCCCTGTAGCATGTTTTCGAATTGTGCTTCGTTGCCCATATTATCCGTAAATTTTCATTACTGTACTTAATCCAATACTTTCCTTTGTAGATAACATGCCTACTGTTGTATGGATATGGGATGTGAAAAAATTATCTTTGTCTACTGTCCTTGTACAAAGCCAAAATATACAATGTAATGCCTTTTTTCTTGATTATATTACTTTGTCTTTCCCAACTAATGCATCATGAAATTTTCTTAGAAAACGTTGTTGTGCTCGGCGTAAACCACAAATGTTTTCAGCTTCTCATGCAGACGCCCTCTGATGTTTACCTTATTCCAATAAGATTAATCCCAATTGATTGTAACGTCATACGAAGCCAATACTTTCTTTAAACTTATATACTTTCAACCGATGAAAATTAAAATGGTGATGCCCTTATTTTAAAAGTGTTTGAGCGCTCTCTCTTTTTAATATCCTTTTCTGTTTAATGCCCCTCCCCCCCCCCCAGCATTGCCACCCATTAACCTAGGTTGTTATTCGCAGTTTCTCCCCAATGTCACCCAACAAGGGCAACATAGTTCATATTTTTTAACTTTAAATCAAGGTAATTAAATAAACCGCTAGACAATTTGTCCTTATTGGTTCGTTACAGCCATGGAGTGGGACCCAAAAGAAACTCGCTTGGCCATTTGCTGCGGTACAAATAAACTGTATATGTGGTCACCTGCAGGATGCCTGTCTGTTGATGTTCCCATGGAAGGTAAGGATCTCTTCTCACACACGTGTAAGGGATTAGGGATTATACTTAGCTTGAGAGAGCTAACGAGTGAAGAGACAGGCCCGTCGGTTGCTAAAGGAGGGCGTGTAGGGTGTAACCCTCCCTTTTGAAAATTCCATTGCGAAAACGAAGCGTTTTGCCATTTAGGGGCGCTTAGTCGGCAAAGTTCTAAACTTGTCGGCAAGTAAAGGATGGCTCACCCACTTTAACGGCAAATGGGACTTGGAATCCCCCAGGAAGGGGCATGCGTAGAGGTCAGGTTTGAGTCATCTTGACAAATTTACGCATTTACCATTGCACTCGTAATGTGACAAGATTTCATGAGCTGCATAAGAAATGGGACTTATTTAAAGTGATCTGAATAGCACAACATAGGCCTGATCATTCCTTTTTAAAAAATGTATGTAAACAATTCCTATCTTTGCATAGTACTGTAAAGATTTTCGTGATCGTCTTCTACAAACTGCAAAAATTCTTTAATAGTTAAGAAGGGATGCTTCTTTTAGAAAACTCTTCTGTCTCTGCATCAGCCTAGCAGGCATATGTTCATACCGAATTTTGATGCACTTACGCAACTTGTTTACATTCATATGGTGTCAAACCAAAAGGATGGGGCTCATATACACTCGTAGGTAGGGGGACTGCCTATTGAGGGGAGCACTTGTCCTGTGGTAAGAGCATGATGCGACAAAATGACCAGTTTCTGTCACCATTGCATTGAGGCTTTTAAATGTTACCACTGGGCATACATTTTCTTCTATATGAAGCCTGGATACAAACCTGCAACCCTCAGAACTTGAGTCAAAAGTGCTCTCTCCATTTGCCACTTACCTCTGAAGGTATAGACAATTTTCAGCTAAGAACAGGGTCAATTCCGATATCTAGCCCATTGAGGACTCGATAATTATTCGTTTATATTCTTGTTATTAATGATGGAAAGTAATTGTTTATGATTTTCTAGACTTTTGCCAATCCTTTGTATAGAGATTTCAAATCATAAATCAGACCTGTAAACTTTTTAAATTGAAGCATATTCAATGCCCGATTTATCTTTGCAGAAACATTCAACATCACTGGTCTACGATGGCACAAAGACGGTCGTGAACTGTTGCTCCTGAGTAAAAACTCGTTCTGCATGTGTAGCCTCGCTTTGGCAAGCTAGCTCGATGACCTAAACAGAAGGAGACATGGATAACTTTGTTACCTGAGCTTAGAGTTTTGAGTAGACCCATTATATTTATGTTTACGCTCGTAGATGGAATTCACCTGCTATCTTTCTCAATACATACCAAAACCTCTTGGAACACCCAACGCCTTGAGCTTTTTTTCTTTTTTTTCAACTCATTTTTCCTCCAATCTCAGTAGGCTCATGTGTGGTTACAGACCTAGACGACTTTAAACGTCCTGCCAATGTAAAAGTATTAGAAGAGAAAGAAAATGCGTGTGTTACAATTTCATTCTCTGATGAAATGAAGTTTTAGTGAAAGGTCTGTATTCATGACGTCACTGTGAGGTCGCCGTCACGCTGGATTCGTCAACAGATAATCATAAAGTTGACGTGCTTGAGAATGACAGTGTTCCCTAAAGCCTAAATTTCGTGGCTAAGTTTTGATGGGTGATTCTCAATCTCAAAGTCTCACTTCCCATGCCGTATTTAACAAACAACGCCCATCGTGTTTTATAACCACCTGTCGGTGACAAAAAGCCTCGCTAATATCTCAGTCTCTTTTACAACCAGTACAAAAGCCAACTTACAAGATCTCTTCTACAACACAACATCCGATTCCCACAATGCTTTGTTTCAGGAAACCTCCTAAGCCCCGCCCCCTTTTGCAACTATAACATCTTTCTCCGAATATCAAATTTTAGATGAAAATTTGTCGAAAAATTCCATTTGTGTGAAATTTTATGTATAAAATTCTTTTTAATTCCTGGTTTGAATGTACTATGCAACTGACTTTGATTTTCATTTTCAAACGACTTGGTTGGATGATAAAAGTAATTTTTGTTCCACTGTTGTCTTTTTTGAAATTTCCAATTTTACCATTATACAGTTGTTTAATTATGACTGACTGTTAATTTTGATAAGTTAAGTTCCTTAATTATGATTGCCTTCGCAAGGATTTTCTTTCCTTGATATACGATACTGGTGACCAATGTAATGTAAAAGCTCTTTATTATCAGATAACCAAAGATCTTTATTATGTATCACAATTAGTCTAATACTCTTCCCTTTTTCCATTAAATAAAAACACTAGTTTCTCATACTTTTGCCATTCTCTCCAATAGATGTGTCGTGCACAATATTTTCCAGCAGAGTGAGTTAAATCGATGACAGAAAACTATGAGGTTATTTCGTGAAGAGATAAATTTACTTTTTAAGCGACATTGGTCGTGAGAATAAAACACAAATTGGTGTCTTTTCAAGTTTCTTTATTTTGGTTATTAATGTTGATTACATCATTACCAAATCTCAAATTACTTAATCACCGACTTTAAATTAACTACAGACAATGTTAATTCCACATAAATATACAAAAATTACTATTTACTCAAATATTTACAAATTGTAAACTCAAACTTTATCATTTATAGTTCATTCAAAAATATTTTAACGCTTGTTACAGGATTAAACTTAGATGATTTCCATTAAGCCCAATTTTAATTATACTAATCGTAGTTTAACAATATTTTAACCAAGACTTACTTCTTCTTTTATTACAAAAATTAAACATTTAGCTCTGGCTATTTTAGTATGCTAATAATGTTTTCAATTTACTACTTGTATTTAACTCTCAAAATATGAGCTTTGCCACTATCAATATCTTAAATTGATTATTACTTTTGATAAGGCACAAAAGTACATTCAGTTGTGATGCTTCGTGGCAGTCGAATTTCAAGGGGGCAAAAGAAACCAATTTTCGACAAATTTTGCTTAAACAACAGTTTATTATTTGTATAAACCTGTTCTTACCGGAATTTTCCGAAAAATCTTGCTGCTTCTAAAGAATGCCCGCTGGCTTCCAACTCACACCCCTGGTCACCACTCCACTGCCTTCACAAGAAACTGCTATATTTTGGCTATCACGTTATGCAGTTGGCATTGTCCTCGCGCCAGTAGGGGCCACCTCTTCAAAACCGAGACCGCGAGGTTTAACAAAGGCTTCTAAGCCAGCTGAAGTGGAAGTATGCGGACAAGACATTTAATATTTATTTGCCATTAGGCTGGTTTCAATTTACCGGTCTGCCACGATCCTTTTCTAACGACAATTTCTCCCGGTTGAACTTTTTCTATACCTGAAGGCAGGTTCTTATACAACAACAATCTAATCTTACCGGATTTTTTGTTTCTCAAACATCCAATGCATGAGTCGGTGTACCATTCGCAGTACCTCTTTGCCTGTCATAATATTGAGCAATGTAACACTTTTGTCTTCTTGAAAAACATATCTTTACCGACAACATTGACTCTTTGATAGTCTCACTTGCCTCATACCATTAGCTAGCCATTCTGATATCTATCAGTTTTATGATTTTTGCAATAAAACTTCGCTAGTACATCTCATTTCTTAGTCAAAATCTTCCAATTTATCTCGCCTTTTTGAACGTCTTAGTTCCTTTTCAGTGGTTAGATCCTTTGTTTTTCGTTTCGTTTTTTTCATAAACCGCCTCTCAAACGAGCTCTCCTCAGTCAATGGGGTTTGTGTATCTTCAAACCTTTTACTAAGTTTTAGATCAGTCTTTTTCTCTCTTTTTTCAAGATCTACTTGTAAAACCCCTTCATCTTCATCGTCCTCTCGTTTTCTCCGTTGAAGTGGCTGAATTTTCTTCTCTGGTGTAGAATTTCGTTTCCTCCTCGCCAGCATATCCTTCCAGAAGAACAGCCGCAATATGTAAGGCAATTCTGAAAATAGGACATAAAAGGTTTTAGATTGAAACAATTTATAAGTTAGAATTTTACTGCAAGGAGCAATACACTGCATTTGAGAAAATTTACCTTTTAACCTCGTACTCATACCATGCAGCCTCTGCCTCACTCAACAAACAAGTTTGGGATATTAATTCATTTGTTTTAATGATATTCTTGTAGGTAACACATTTTCATTCACTTTTAGTGGTAAATTTCATTGCATCCTATATTTACAGTTACAAACGTGTTTTAATTTGAGAAAACATACTTTTTTGACCTCCTTCCAGGGTAGGCACATCACTTCTTTTAGACAGGGCGCTGTTTCGAGCTTTGAATTTACCTGACATTGACGAACCCCCCTGTCTATTTTTGACTGGTGCCTGTTCCTCCGCCTTCAACAGATTAGTATGTTCCTGCGAAACAGGGGGAAGGCTGTTCTCGCTTGCCAAATATTTTTGTAATTCTTCCATTCCATTTGAATTACTACCAGTTCCCGCTGCCTGCACCTGCGTGGTTGAGGTGAAGAGCGGGTCATTGACCGAGGGAAGCTGAGACCCGGGGGTCGCGATATTCGACTTCTTGCGGTCTTCTTCGTCAACATCTTTGTTGTCAGCTGGCTCTTTTATTGGTATTTTGAATGCTTGGTTTGGACTGTTCGGGTCAAATCGGTATTCTAGAGACGAATGAAAAAGCTTCAGATACGCCTTAGTTATACTTTGTGTTCTCAGTCACTGCAGTTTTACTATCAAATATAACAATTGTGATACAGTCACTTCTGTCTAATTCGAACTCATATCATTTCATGCAATCAAAAGGATGGTTAACAAACGAATGTTTTTACAACTGCGGTGCAAGTTATATGGAAATGGGCTCTAAATTAAAAATTTGAGGGATAATTGAAGCAAAATACAGAACTTTTTGAGAAACGTTCAAATCGAACATTTGTATTCCAAAATAGTTGAAATTCGATCAGTTAAAATGCTACAGTCATGGCCAGAGTTGTCGATAAACAGTCACCAAACTCTATCAGTTTTATTAAGAAGTTTTTACCATTCAAATGTTACTAAATTTCAATGTAACAAAAATTGTAAATTGTTGTAATTGCCAGTGAAAAGTGGGGGGGCAAGGGAAAATTGAGCACCCCTCGCCCCCTCGCCCCCTCGCCCCCTCCCCTTCGTCGGTGGCCCTAAATACTGTTGTGATCCATTGTTTTGCACAATTTTTACTTTTTAGCTGCTATAATGATTGAATGTTAAGAAAACCGTTTGCGTTTCATTGCTTCCAAAAAGAATATAAAAAAGCCATTTTGCCGAAATAGATATAATTTTATAATTTTATGTAAACTTACCGCTAACTTTGAGGGACTTTGAGTATACGGGCATTTGATCAAGCTTCTTCGTTGCCCGAACTTTTGCGAATAATGTGGCATCCGGCGAAATGGCATTTTGGTCAAAAGTCAAAGAGAATTCGGCAATCACCCTGGTCACTGTGTATGGATTATTGTTGATAAGGCCCTCCCTGTAAATTAATTAAGATAGTAAAATGGATGAAACCGATAACTGAGCATTTGAACTTTGCGTTGAAAGTAATGAATTGCTTTACTGTGTTCGCCTTTAAGTAAATAGCATTAACGCAGATGGTATTTCAGTGGCAAGATAAATCAAAATTACTGTTTACCGTTCTTCAAACAGAGCTTAGACTGTGCCCCTGTCCACACACGCGGCCACATTTATGGAAAGTGCAATATTGATAAATATCCTGTCTGCAGTTTTCACCAGAACATGGTGATAATTTATGCAACCCTCCAAATTATGCAATTAGCTGAAATTTTCAACGGTTCCAACCTTGTAAAACTTTAAACTCATCATGCACCATCTTATCACGTCCAGTTTGGTTTCAGTGCATATTTCTTCAAGAAAACTCAGAGTTGCATCTTAAGAATAAATCTGCTCTTTACACCAAATCAGTTTCAAGATCATGCAAGCATTATTAACTTGTAAACAAATAGCAAAAACGGCAAACGATACCGAGATATCAGGTAATGTTTAGATGTAAGTTGAAAGATCAAACTCGAGACAATGTAGCTTTTCCATAAACCCAACAAGTGTGCACAACCTTTGCTTATACTTTGCATTTTTTTCTTTTAATTTCTTACCTGAATGATAGGACCTCAGCCTTCAAGAAATCTTTCTGGTAACTGCTATTTGCATATATGTTCTTTAGCTAAAAAATAAACAGGAAAACATTAACGATATAAACAGCAAATGTTGTATATAGGCAGGGACGCCCACACAGGGGGAGCTGGAGGGGCAGGTGCCCCTCCTGCCCTCTTCGAAGAGGGGCAGAGGGGGCAAGAAGTGCCCTGAAATATAAGAAAATACTATAGAATATTATCGATAATCGATGACCACTTTGACTACACTCGTTATGTTAATATTTAATGTATTAGAAAATATTAGAAAAATGATAACACCAGCACAAAAACGCAGAGAATGAAAAGTTTGTCTGTGACAGGGTCGGCCACGAGAGACAGAGCGAAATGGATAATAGATGATAAACAAAAGATGTGTTCCCTCCGAAGTACTCCAGAAACCTAAGGAGGATAAATCGGTATAAAAACTTGGCGGGCAATCAAAATTTTACAACCAGCCCATTTATAACAGCCATGATTTTTAGAAAACCAAATATTGTGCAAAGTGTCAAGGCCATTTAATACCCTTTTTATGTATGGATAATTTCATCAACATTTTCTCTATGTTTAGAATCTCTGATGGTAAGAGCCCCAGCTGTATGGGTGGCACATATTCAAGTTGATATTTTGTTATGTTACCCCACCCTTGCCCCCCTCCCACCTAGGAATACTCGATTATGTTAGTAGAAAAATTCCACAATTTGCCCTCGGCACCAACACTGCCCCTCCTGCCCTAAGCTGGTGCAGGCGTCCCTGTATATAGGATTAATCAGCTAGTATTGTAAGAGCATCATTAGTTCGAATGGAAGACAAATCTGGTGTGTGACGTAAGAGCATTAGGTTTACATGACCTGTTGTGGATAATACTGTAATGAATTATCAAGCGTAAGAAGACTTTTCATAACTTCTTCATCAAGGAATGTACTGCTTCATTTAAAGAAGTGCTTTTGTGCTTCATTTAAAGGGGTGCACACTGATACTTAGATCTTGGGGATTTATTACTCGTGAATAAACTAAATTAATTCACTGCGTGGAAAATGGAATTAAAACTGGTCGTCTGTAAGAATAAAAATGAGAACCGCAAGAAACGGCTGATAAGGATAATCTGGGATGCGACTGTATTCAACCCCAGTGACGATTCTTACCCTTATAATTTAACCCTAGTATATTTCTACATCGTTACACCGAATCTTTGTAAGTTCAATTTTGTTACTTTCTTTTGTCATTTGCGTTCTGAAATTCTTATATAATGCTCGTCAGATTCACAGTAACCAAGATTTCGGTAAAAAGGTGGTTTTGGTACCAAACATATCATTTTTTGCTCTGATGAGGCCCTATATGCGGGGGCGAAATATAGCCATAACTGATTTATGTTTGTTTGTTGTTGTTCATTCTCATCGTGTTGTGGTGTTTCGTATTTACTACATATAATTTTTGCTCGGGTACAAAATATTTTACTTTCATTAAAAAAGTTGCTTCCATGGTTTGCTGTCTTTGCTAAGCATTAAAGTCAACATTATGCGACCTTTCAACTTCAACCTATCAACCTTTAGCCTACATCGAAGGTAGATTGTGACTCATTCCATTCTAAAATGCTCTTCTAGAAGATACATTCATCATCATTACTTTCAGCAAGATAAAATTTTTATCTTGCTTTCAGGGATTTAAGTCATTTCTTAATAACCGTTTACATTGCCTACAATAATTTGTAGCAACAATTTGTGACAAAAAATTGAAAGGAAGACAGCTCTACAGAGGAAGTCATAATTGCAGAATGGCAGAAAGTTGGGATCGAATATCAAAGCATTGAAACTTACTGCTTGCTCTACATTTCCAGCTAAAATTAACGACTTTGTGCTCATTTTGTCTTTGAATTCGTCAAACCATTTTTGCTTCAGTTTAATTTCACCTTTAAATACACGAGCTGCAAGAGATGATTAATTTATAAAAAATTATGAATGTTAACTTTACATCAAAGCTTATTCACTCCGCAAAGAATGGATTTTATCTAAACGAAATTTTTCCCCTTTGATGCCTAGTGAAAAATTGCAAATCATTATATTTGAAATATTGGTAAATTGTGATTGAACAGCAAAAATGATAAACAGATAAAATGAGCCACAGTAAATTATGTGTATGATGATAATGGACTCTTTTCTAGCTGTTACCACTTACCAAATTTTGGCAAAGAAATTTCACTAAAAAAGACTACAAAGGAAATTTAACTTTTTAGTTAATAAAGACCAATTTTTTCAAGCATATTAAAGTAATGTAAAATTACTTTGAGGCTCGATTCTCAGTGGTGGCGTTGGCGCCGGGGGTAAAGTTGGGGCCACTTCGTGGTGCTTTTGTGGATGCAGATAGGCAAAATGCATTAAAACTTTTCTTTTGCCTCCTTCTGGTTTCGTTATCTCGTCTGTTTCTGCACTAGTGTTCTCGACCTTTTCTGGTTGTTCTTGCATAACCTCCTTTGAGGTGTTTTGTAGTTTGCTTGTATCTGAACTGGAGGCAGTGATTTGGTTTGGTTGCGTAGCACTAGGAGATTGCAAAGCTGGGCCTGATATGTTTACATTGATTGGCTGGATAAGAGATGCATTTGACGGAGCAGATGCGTTTTGAACCTGAGGTTCTGGGATTTCAGACCTTTTGAAATTCACTGTCGACACTGGAATAAGAGAAAACTAAAAATGACAATTCGATAATGAAGTAAAACGTGTAAATGTCAGTTTAATGTACACTTCATATTATTAAATTTAAGAATGTGCCTGCGCTTTTTAGCAAGGCTATAGGCAAAGCATTTCTGTAGGTTTTAAACGTTTAAAATGGGACTTAAGATTTGTCGCCTAAGGTCCAGTTGAAAATTCCTGCTTTGCGTGATATAAAATCAATGTGCAAGCACTTTTACTCGGTTGATCGCTTGCAAGTTCATAGAAATGTTCTGCTCTTCTGTTTAAGAAATGTTTAAAGCCAAACAAATTTTAGTAAGTGATTTTTTAAGTACATCTCCGGAACTAAAACACCTAGTTAACTCCAAGGATAAGTACAGGAATTTGTTGCATATTTCATGGCATAGACCAGCGTGGCAATTTGAAACGGTTCTGTCGGTTTTTGAAAACCTTCACAGGGCTATTCTCTGTGGTCAAAGACAGAATAATTTGCTTAAAAAACGAGATTTCTACTTGCTATAAGTTTTTTTTATTTAATTACAGGCCACACAACATTAGAAATTGGCAAGTCTGCAGTTTGCTGCGTGGCAAGTTGAATTAAATGAATCTAAGAATTTGTAAACGTCTGTATACCGACTTTCAATCCAGTAACATTTGCTCAAGTAGGTAGATTTAGGTAAAAAGATTTAGGTAGTCTCTATAACAAGAGCACATTTTGTTCTAGACCAATCAACGGGTTTGTTTACAAAATGTCATTAGCCAATCACCGGCCTCCATTTCGAGCTTGATTTTTGAATGTTTCAAACCAAAACACAGTTGCTGTGGAGAAAAACCTACCCCCATACTTTTGCCCGGGAAAAAAATTTACGTTCTTTAACCTAGAAGATTTTTCAAACTTAGTTTCTAGAGTATTTGTTTCGTACAAATCTCGGAGCCCTAAGCAGAAACACAAACGGTGTCTAAAATATCTGCACTGAAACACATCACCTATTTACCACCAGAGACCTACCTCCAAAAATGCCCAGCCCCTAATTTACTTTATATGAAGCTTTTGCTAATTAAACAAGGAAACATTCTAAGTTTTAAGTTTCCTGATAGTTTCCTGATTAGTCTCTATACCTTAGAGAGCAACAGTAATGTACCTAAACGCTCCTCAGAGTATGAAACGTGAGCATAAGGGTCCAAAAGCACAACATTTTAGCATGTTGTAAAATGTTTGCTTTTTTCAAAGCCATCTCAACATTTTGCTAAAAAATGTTTGTAAACAAAAATAGCAAACGGTACCTTGGTCCTTTGGTGGAAGGTAAAATGGAACGGGTCCTTCGTTTGACTTTTGCGGAGCGCCAGCTGGAAAAAACATTGCTTCAATTTAGTATTATTTTGAAATTTTAGTGAATTTAGTTATCTTTATTAGCGAATTTCACTTTACATCGCACCTGGCTGGCAAACTGGCTGAAAAACATCTTTGAAACTTAGAAAATAAGATATGCAATGTATTATTAAAATACATTCTCAGAAGTTGACAAAACCAAATGAGGCTTCAGCGCCAATTTTCATTGTGCAAGAGAAAAAAAGAGGAATATCAGAATGAGAGGGAGCAAAAGAAAACAAATTGTTCTCTGATGTTGTAAAGTCGGGGATCTGGTGAGAAGTTGTTGGTAGTCTCTGCAATGGATTTTAGTAAAAACTTTTATGATGGTGTGTGATCTGTTTTGAAGACTAGAAGGCCTAAAATGGCTTCGTCTTCCCAATTATCTCAAAACCATTACTTAACCACCCACTGAGTCATTGTTGACCGTTGCTTCTTAAGAATAATGAGAACATTTAGTATCCCCCTCTTTCTTTCATCCCCAACCTCATGTCCCTACCCCAATGATGCGCAATGTGGTACGCAGACGAGGGATACTCCAACTTGCATACAGAGTTGTCTAGCGATAAGAAATTGCGTACTGGTTGATATTCATTGCACGCGACGAAGGAGCAAGCAGTGCTACAACAACTTCATCGTTAGCCATCCGTAGTTGTGTACTGGTACGTGCAGTTGATAACTGTCTATCATTTTTAGCTTTTAGAAGAGAAAGATATACTGAGTGCAAAACATACCAGTAAAGTAAACGGAATTCCTCCAAAGGCCACCACATGTTTGGTTGGCATCTCCTGAACATGCGTAGTTACACTCTGAATCGGGCGCCATGTCATATTTTCCATATGTGTTGCCACAGAAACAAAGATAGCCAAACTGTAGGCCTGCATAACTAGAAGAGGATCAATGGCTTTTAATTATATTTCACAATTGTTCTTAAAAAGTACCTTGCGTATCTATAGTTTGACTACTTTCTGGGAAGCGGGAATCGAGACTTTTTGGAGACGGGAATCGAAAAGACTGGGATTGGGGGATTGATATTCGAGAATTGGAGATCAGACGTGGTGGAAATTTGGGGATCAGGGGACCTGTTTGGTACTCTCAAGTTTCTTCTACCTACATTCCCGCTAATGATATAACTTCTGTATTAACGTTTTGGATATGGAACGGAACGGTTCTTTGTTGCTATAACAAGTTGCGTGAGCAGCTCTGCTTATACGGCATTGAATCGGTGACAGCAATTTTCATAACTTCTGTAATAATACGATTTTATACCTAGAATTCACTAATAAATTGATACACCTTGGAGAATATAGGGGAATCACAATGAGGAGGGGAATCTTCATCTAAGGGCCTATATGTTTGCAAACAGCCATAAACATATTATAGTTGCTCTTTTTATATCTCTCCAAATTTAAGAGTAGATTCATTGATCCAAATTAGCTTCTTTAGAGCCATTTATTCCAATTGAGCAACTTAAAAGAAGTTTAAAAAAGAATGTCAAGAAAGCTTAGTTTTTTTTTAATTATTGTTTTCTTTTGAGATTTTAGTTCACCCTTTGATTAACCCAATGACAGAAAGCTGCTCAGAAATTTTCTTCAAAACTGACAAATAATTTATATGTTTATGGAATGTTTTGACGAAAAAGGCAATTTTTTCTGGCTTTAGATTGGACGTTTCTCAGTCTTTTTTTCTTTAAGCAATGCAGTGGCTACATCCTGAATCGACATATTTGAAGAGAAGAAAATGACGTACTAGTATCCAGTCCTCTTGCATGCACTTCTGCAGTTGTTAATAGTGACAAATGGTATGCCGGCTCGAACAGCTAGATCTCTTACTGGATGCAAAACATCAACATAACACCCAACGTAACCTAAAAGCAAAATAAATATCATCTTCACTTATGTTTCAAGTATTCAAGAATGGATTTGTAATTACTTCATCCTGTAAGTATCTAGAAGTCTCGCTAGCCCATAACAAAAACAAGGCGATTTTCAGCTCTTTAGTTCGCATTGGTTGGTCAGTGCCAATGGCTCAACCTGTCCAGGGTTGATTAAATTCTCAGTTCATATGGATGGATATAGCTGTGTTGATGTCACATAAAATGAACACTTACACTGAGGCGATCACACATTTTTGTGTTTATGTACTTTTCTTTTTTTACTTTACTTTAGATTAAGAAAATTGTAATTGCTATAATTGTTAGCACCATTCGTGGTTGGAAATCGGCCGTTATGTCTTTTACAAATGGTGCCAAATTCGAATGTGGTTTCATTCGAATAAAACATATTCCATCTCGGGGCAAAATATTAACCTTAGCTGAGACCTTAGCACGCTCCTTACTGCACCAACAGTAAAGAACTTGCCAATAGCAGGACTGAAACTCTAACCAGGGCAAGCTCGATCCAGCTTGACTTTTTGTGCAAATGGTCCCTACATGATATTTTAACAAAATCTTATTCACGCTCTTACCGTTATCCCCCGGTGCTCTTTTTACCATGATTCTACTTCTTTTATCAATGATTTCGTTTTCTTTGTATGTTGCTGAGAGCGTTTTAACAACAACTTCATCTTCATCGTTTAATTTCACGATACTTGCTAAATCCTTGTCTCCAGACTCTTCGTCATCACCGGATGATTCATCATCATCATCATCATCATCATCATCATTTTCATCGCCGTCATTTTTCTTTTTTCTGCTTTCTTCTTTTTTGAGCTTTTTTGGTAAATTTGCTTTGCTTTTTCTAGTTTTTGACACCACTTCGTGCATTTCATCAAATGTAAGAACAGACTGGGAGATCTTATTCTTGACATCCCCATTTTCGCCCTCTTTATCCATTCTCTTTCTCCTTTCTTTCTCTTTTTTCTTCGAATCCTTCAAAACGTTACCATGTTTCTGATGTATACCGACTTTTACGTTTCTCAACCTACTGTCAGTTTCATCCATTATTTCCCCAGCTTCTTCGGGCCTAAATCTCTTTTTCGATTTCTTCGCCCTTCCACGAAACAATTTCTTACTGTGCTTACTCTTATTGCCAGCTGCCTTTATCAATCCTTTGCTGCCATCTTCATTCAATCCTGAACCAGATTCAGATTCATCAGAAGATTGCATTTTGGTTGTATCCAGAAATATTGGTTTTGATCCCAATCCAGACCAAAATCCAGAAACTTGAGTAGGCTTTGCGAATGTTCCAATGAAACTCTCATCGTGGAAATCTCTTTTTGAACCATCCTCGTGTTTTTGTTGGCGTTCTATTTTGCCAAGGTCACTGTTTTCAGCTAAAGTGGGTTTTTCATGACGTTTTGACAACTTAATATTATGCTTTTCTAAATCACTTGGGATTTTTAAAGATGGCCGACTCATATTGTCAACTTCACTCCTCTTTATATTAGTTAGATATTCATTTTCCAGTGGCCTAAGGCTCCCTACAGAATCGGCCATTTCGTTATTGTCCAGCATCGATGCAACCCCCGTTATTATATCTTCGTTTTTCAAATGACGCTTCTCTTTTATCCCCGCTGTTGGACGGCCGATGTTCGCCATGAATGTATCAGCATCAATGTCTTTATCCAATATCACACTCCTTTTATCAAGATGCAACCTTTCTTTATTTCTTTTGAGAAATACCGCTTCAATTTCATGTTTCTGATCTGTTAGGTACCTCAAATCCTTCTCAGAATTAGATGGCTCTAAATTAGGTACTGATTTTAAATTCTCGTGCTCATCGCGTTTATCAAACCTCTCCCCAACTTTCTTTTCAGGCTTAACAATGACATTTTCTTCACTTGCTCTTTTAGGCCTAGCAGCGTCTGACGTCACCAGTTTCATCACTGGAAATTCAAAATTTTGCATTTCAGATTTCGCTGTGTCGTCAAGGAAACCTCTTTTGTTTGGCCTAGACTTGTTGCTGCTTCGTTTTCCTCTTGTTATCCGTTCTAGCATTTCTTCTTCATGGCGGCTGAATAAATCATCTGTGTTGATTTCTCTGAGAAACCTCACTGAATTGTCACCGTCCATAACGTGCCTTTTTACTAGTTCTACACTCTTTTCGTCATTTTCAAGTGTCAAAACCTTGCTACCATCGCTTTCCTCCTTTAAATATGACAGATTAGGCAATGTTTCATCACCCAGGTCCTCTGCATCTCTCTTCCTGACTTTCAGCTCACGTTCTTTGGCCAAACCACTTCTCTTTCCCCTTTCAATGCTGGAATCCTCCTTTCCTCTTGGACTCTTCTCTTGAATGCCGAATTCCCCCTCAAAGATTTCATTTTCCAAATTATCATCTTCACCATTTGATTCTCTTTTGGTAACTATGACTTCTTCAGGGGCAGCCATCAACTTAAAGAACTCTTCTAATAATGACATTCGTTTTTCGCTTGCCAAACTCCTTTTACTTATCTTCAATTCTCCATCTTTCATTCCTCTCACGATGTCCGCATTTTCATTGGTCGACACTTCAGTTACATTGGAAACTCTTGTGAGCCATTTTGTAGCTACGTTTGGTTTCTCAAGACCACTGATTTCAAATGGCTCTGTTCCGCTGCCTTTGTCGCCGAGAATCTCAGCGAATGAGTCATCGATATCTGACTCTGCGTTGAATAGTTCTCCACTCGAATCTGCTAATTCTTCATTGCTTCCAGAATCACCATTGAACAAGCCAGAGCTATATGCAACGCCACTCCCTGCAGCCGAGCCTGAACCGGAAACATAGAAGTCGCTTAGTGGGTTTACATCATACTGCTGCTGTCTCTTCTCCCTCTTTAGGTACACCTTTCCTATAAGGAGTAAATTTGACAGGAATCAAACAAATTTTTCCTTCTTTTGAGCATAATCAAATTGATGACGTCATAAAACATTTTCTGAGAAGTTTTTAACTTGGATTGCAGAAACGTAAAGAGAATCAAGATATAGAGCCACCATAAAACAGGCTCATCCCCAATCGCTCCAATTCTGTCTTGGTTCCAAAATCTATGAACCAAACCAAGGTTACAGTAAACCATTAGCAAAACCCAGTGCTTTAACTTGCTATACCATAAATCCTCGAATAAACACCCCCTTGAACAAGCACGCCGCTTGAATAAGCGCCCACCAACCGGGAGAACTATTAAATACACGCCCCACCTCGAATAAGCGCCCACCACCTCCATCATCTCGAATTTACGGCTTCAGTTGATTGGTCACAAATTTTGGAGTATTTCAAGGTGTTTTTCTGGTTTCTGTGGTTTTGAGATCAATATCTGCCTTGTTTAGGTCCAAGTTTGACTATTCTAGCTTTGCAAACAGTTATTTTATTAATACAAAATTTAAGAATGACTTTGAAAAAGCAAACTTTTTAGGCATACTAAAGCTTTTCTTCTTGCAACTTTCAGGGTGTAAAACGTCAGAAAAATGGTCTATATTGCTAAATTAGGGGCATTTATACCTAGTAAAAACGAACTCCTTCTACGCAACAGCATATTTTTACATATTTATGTAAATAATTTCTAAAACTGCTAGATGAAATGACAACCGAGCTCTTTCAGACATTAAGGACATCAGATTCTACCTATGACCAAGAGGTCCTTTCTGTTATTTTCCACTAACCGTTCGATATTGAAAAAAATCATGTCGACGTACCATTGCAGAAAGGAACAAGCTGAACAAAAAGGATAAGAAAGACGGCATTAAACTTGTATATGACCATCTTCAATCTTGATTCGATGAATCTCTCCCTTTACATTCCTGCAAACGAAAAGGACAACAATGTAACAAATGTAGGTTGCTCTTTTCGTGAGAGTCTAGAAGTCGCACTTTCAAATGAAGGACTAGTTTTGAATTGATATTAAGAGTTGACGAAGACTCGAAATGATAAAGATGGGTAGATTTATTTTAGCCTGAACGGGCCTTGTCAGTTCATTTGTAATTAGTATACCTTTTCTTTGATCAAATAAACAACGAAATAAATAAAACATCCATGGTCGAATTAAGCAATTTAATAGTGAGGGCACATCTACGGAAAAAGGTGCACTACCACGAGCTGCAAAAAAGGCACTTAATCTATTTTTCCAAATAGTGGGGGAGGGTACGTGCCTCCGGTGCCCCCTGTTCCTACGTCTTTAAAAAAGATTTGTGAAAGATAAAGAGTAATTGCAAGGTTTTCCCAAGGACCATCTCCCTGGAAAAGCAAATCAAAGGGGTGAGTCCCAAAAGCGGGCAAAAAATGGAAAGCTACTCTCTTTGGCTTTTCTAAATACGAGCTGTGAGCTTTCGCAATGACCTACACGCAGTCCAATTTTTCTGATATTTTCATTCAATGTATTTTTGGTTTTCTCCTTAGTCTGTTTAGCAATTTTCTATGAACAAGAACGAAAAAAGCAATTATTTTGATGTGCAAACGGATAATACTGAGACAGATTTATGTCGTCATTGAAAGGCGCATTTAGGCGGATTTTTCTTCTGAAAAACCATCGTTGAATTCAATTTACTTGCAATTAAAAGAGATTTTATTGCAAAGTTAATAGGTTCGTTTTTTAAAGAGAAATATAACGATTTATATTTAGATATCATTTTATATTAGGTGGTAAATAGAGTTCTCTATTCCTCTACACAGCATCACACAACTGTTTTCTATTTCAGCTTAGGCAGACAATGATTGCGGCTTGTAGCATATCGTTGCAAGTCGCATAACGAGTTTCATATCGGCCTAAATCTGCAGCCTTGCTGAACATTAATCAAATTCCAGTAACAGCAATAAGTATTCTTACCTTTCTTGTCGAAAACCCACAAATATCTTCTTAATCGTTGTGAAATATTTGTAGAAACGCAAATTAACTGTTCCACTACTCTACAGTTTGAAGCCGCAATAAGCTACGTTTGAGATACCTTGAAGACGCAGCAACTGCATTACCTCAGCTAAAGAGCACACGCATAACTCCTTGATGAGGTTTAGTACGCAAGGGTAGGCCACCGTCCATGCTTAATCGAATGTTCATTCGCATGACTGAATGGCCTAGCCATTGCTACCTGTAAACTAATACAATCTCAAGCGCGCTGATAGCATGGTTAGATTTCGGCTTCAAGCATATTCTGTTCCCTACTGTCGATGGTTTGAATAAAACTGTTTTTTCGCTCAGTGCAAATGGATTGCTTAAAGGGTCCTTTGGGAATTTTGGCACACGAAAAAGTACCAGAAGAGGACAAATCAGCTTAGGCCAACGTCTTTTTTAGCATGAAGAAGTTTTATGCGATTTTTAGACTCGTAGGTTTTGCGTCAGTTTTCTACTGTGAATGAAATTAAGGTTTAGCAATATTTGCATATCAGAACTTTATGTTTCTTAGGGAAATTTATCAAATGGATAGGCAGAGTCGTGCAATTTTAACGCGATTATGATTTCGGCTTGAAAAATAAAATGCTGAAAACAGAATTTCTTCTTACTATAAAATGACAGGTGGATGCCAAAGGAATAATCATTATCCTAGAGTTGAAAGAAATCAGGGCCGTCGGAAGTGGGGGGCAAGGGGCTGGAGCCCCCTAATAATTGCTAAATTGTACTATATTTCTTCTATAATTATGTAATGAATGGGAAGCAATAAAATGGGCAGCGCCCTCCACCCTCCCGTTTATGAATTTTGTTCCGACGGCACTGGAAACTCATAAAAAATCACTGAATAAGTGCATTGCAGGTAAATCTTTTTGTTTGAAATCATACCAAGGAATAATGACTGAGTTAAGCAACAGAAATAGCTCGGCCGTGTGCGGCGATGAAGTTATGGCAAAATGTAAATAGCTAGGGTCAACAGATATCTTTTGCATTTGGCAAGTTGCAAAATGATCGAGAGTCAATCTTTATAGAATTTTGAAGTATTAAAAAGGATCAAACGTAGGGCAATTGAAGTTTTGGCTAATCTTTATCTAGGCAAGAACTGTTTTTGCTTACTTTCACGGGAAGAGTCAAGATCTCCTGATTATTCCCCAATCCCACAGTCTGCTAGCAACATTAATAATACTTCAAGTTTCCTCCATTGCTTATGACTCTTTTTCTGTTGAAGGTAAAAAAAAGTTTCCTTCGTTTCCGGACAAAGGAAGTGCCCTGTACAAGAGAAGTGCTGAGTTCAACATCTTTGTGACGAATGACTCAATTCCAACGATCCGACATTTTACTCAGGATTCGTCCAACAATTTTTACTCAAATACTTGACACACAAACACAGAGATTTCCAATCGACCCAGCATGATGCCCAGAAATTCACCCAACATATATCTATTTTGCCTGAGCCTAACTAAAGCTCGAGTGAGATTTTTCACTTTCATCAGAATCAAGAAGAGAAGATGGTTTTGCGCTCTATGTTTGTTGTAACAAGTACCGCGACTAAAACTGAAAAAGAGAGTTTAATGAGCCTGAATGGTGGTCTAATTCAATGGCGGCGCAAGCCAATAAGATCTGGGAGGACAAAGCAAAAGTCCACGCCCTTGCGCCAAGTTTACTCGGAGAGAACGCCCATGACTAGCTTTTGGTGACGTAAACTCAGATTGAAAATAATAGGATTTCATCAGTAAAAGTACGTTGCCAAAATATTGCCCCTCCCCCAACATTTTCTCATCGAATTTAGACGAAATACAAAATTGATCCTGCCGAGTACTTGGGGGGGGGGATGATTCAGCAATTGGTCAACATTTGCTCACAAATAAATGAGTGTGTCAAAACAGATAGTGACGCCAACTTCAAAGCAAGTGTGCAAGCAAGATTGTCTCTACATTTAGGAGTTTTGGAATCAATTTACGTCAAAAAGCCCCCTAATTGTGTAGACAAAAAGAGTTAATTTTCTCCTTTTTTAACTCATCAAAAAGGATAGAGGTTTTGGTCGTTGATTGGTGTAAAAGAACCAATGGAACGCTCGAGCCAGACCTGGATATAAATTTTCTTCTCGGTCATTATCAGACGTGTTCAATCAAAGGCAGGGCCTAAAGTAAGCGTGGAACTGATTCACTTGGTGGAGTTGTAACTTAAAATTGTGGATCTATAATTGTAGTAATCGTTGAGTTTTTAAAAAAAGCATTTTATCAATAATGCTGCTGAAATTGCCAATGAGACATTTAATTTAAATCAAATTTAAATAGCATCATGAAAACATTTATCGATGCAAAACGAAAGTCAAACCCCAGCTCTATGTATTTTACAATTTTTAAGAAGATTGCTATAAGAAATGAGTTGAATCGGAAAAAATTGAAAAAATTAGGGGTATTTTGAAACCTAGAACTCAAAAATCACGTTAAAATCTATCACTTTATTTTTCAGGTTGGCATGAGAACCGAAGATAAATTTCATGACAGAAAAATGTCACTGGCATTTGAAAATATTACACAATTTTTCACTGTCTGTAGCTGGAAAATTCCTCCCCCACAAGTTTTGACGTGTGATTTTAACAACACTGTTTTGAATTCTAAAGTTTGAATTAATTTAGATGCTAGGCATTCTTGGTGTAAAAATGTTTGAAAAAACAAGAAGACAGACAGCCACAATTTGTATGTCTGTGACAGAAGATATTATATGGCATATGCCTAAATATTTGATTGTAAAGAATAAAAACGGATGGGTAAAGCAGCAAAGCTCCAGAAACAATTAGCAAATATACGACATTGCAATAAACATACCTGATCTCGCAAGCACTTCCATTGCCATTCCACTGCAAAGGTATGAAGCCTGAGAAGCTTTGATTTTGCGGGAGCTTTTGAAAAGGTTACAATTATACTACATGGTGAAAAAGTTTTTCCTTTGCCCAGCAAAAATCCTTTTTGTGGCGACGGACAAAGTTTCGGGGAATACAGCGCCCCGTACCCCCTCTCTACTCCCCTGGTTGGCGATGCCCTTGAAAATAGGTGGGAAAGTAGGACATAAGCACCTGAACTATATCGTTGAAACTCAACTCAGCCCTCATTCTACTCAATTGAAATTAAAAAAGTAATTCGATAATGATGGGGAAAAAGCGAGACAGAGTCTTCTAGAAATGGTCAAAGGAATTGAATTCAATTAACCGCCGAAAAAAGTCCAAAGGATCACAAAGAATCACAGAAATTGCAAAAAAATATAAATTTCAAGAAAATCATCAACAACAAAAATTCAAATTATAAAAATAATCCCAACCATATCATCAAAATTACAAAAAAATCACAAACATTGTTTAAATCATCCCAGAAAAACAAATAATTATAGAATCATGCAGAATCACAGTAGAACCTCTAAGATTACAACGAAATCTCTAAAAAGTCATTAAAGTCATTAAAGTCATATGAAATCATTTAAATCATTTTAAAATATCCAACGATTATAAAATCATTCAAATAATGTCAAGTCGCAAGAAAAATACGATACAAAAATCATGGCAAAAATCCCAAAATAAAGCTTATTTAAATCAGCAAGAACGATCATAAAATCATGCCAGTCATGTAAATCATCATGAGGAGTGGTTTGACCTCGATTATAATAGCCTTTCTTCTTCTTAACTCTATTTTACTTTTCTTTTTATTCTTTTCTTACTTCTTTCTTTTCCTTCATTGCTTTCTCTTCTTTTTTTCTTCAAATGCAGTCTTCTGTCTGTTGGTTCTTTCCAACGATGGTTTAGAACTCTTTTTACAAACTTCTGAAGTTTCTGTTGCAAATTGGTCTCCTTAGCTGGACAAAGGGTGCTGTCAATACTGAACGTCACCTTCTTTCGTGAGTGCGTGTTAACATGTCCATTTGCAGCCGTACTATCGTCAGATACTGGTGGCAAAAAATGATTTTGGTACGTCATCTAGAATAAACAACAAAAATTTGAGAGAAAAATAAGAACATTTGTGAACATACCACACATAACTTATGCTCAAAAGTGATAACAATGCTGAGAGGCAAACAAACAAAATTTAGTAGCATTGAAAACTAGACAAAAAATTTATTAGCGATCAGGAACAGAGAACCAGATTTTGAGTAGCTTTTTTGCGGACATGGCGGGCATGTAGTCGGGGTAGAGAGAGAGAGAGAGAGAGAGAGAGAGAGAGAGAGAGAGAGAGAGAGAGAGAGAGAGAGAGAGAGAGAGAGAGAGAGAGAGAGAGAGAGAGAGAGAGAGAGGATATTTGCAAAAAAGGGGGCAGAAAGCTCAAGCTTAACAAAAAACTCCTTTCTATCTCGTCGTCGACATGGCAATATGAGAATGCGCTGAGGCAACTGTTTTGAAAGTATATTGTCAGTGATGAACTCTAAAGCCGACTAAACCAAAGGTAAATTCATGATTTAAACGCGAAATAATTGTGAAATAAATCATTTACAAATGTGTCAGTAGCACCAGAAATACCTTTATTTCGTTCTTTATTTCTTTTCCACTAATTGATGAAGTAGAATCACTTCTGGCTGAGTTTGGACTGAAAAACTTCTTAAGAGTTTGGTTTCCATGCAACTCATTGCAGGCATATTTTTCAAAATTTTTTTCTTTGACATAAATTAACACTGCAGATATGAAATTCACAATGCTCTCAGAATCCCATTCCAACATTTTTTCCTCTTTCAACTTCTCAAATTCCTGCTCAATAGACAATATATTATCTTCTTCCACAATGCAATGCTGCCAAAAAAAAGAAGCCTTTCCCCATTGCCTTTCTATTGACATTCTTTTGCCCTCTAGCTCAGAGCAAAATTCATAAATCTTGTCTTTACGTCCTTGGTTGCTTTCATTTTTCAGCTGCGACAATAATGTGTCTGCAATTTCTTTAGCGAGTTTGGTCTTGTTGAATATTTCTTCTTGCATCTCTTTGAAAAGAGATGTAATAATCCCAAAAAAAACCAGCTCCTGTTGCTTTATTCTATCCACAGTAGCTCCAGCAGCTCTATCGATGCTGTACTTATAATTCTGTATCTCCTTCTCCAAACTTTGAAAGTTAGATACGTTAATATCTGAAATTGATTTGCACATCTCAAGTTTCTTTCGTATTTGTTTTTCTAAAATTGAGGATAAATTCAATGAAAAATGTTAAATATTTCAAGTTTACAAATGTGCAATCCGTGAAAGTGAGACCCTAAAAGTGGCTTAGATGTTACATTATATTTCATAATGACATTTTACCACTTAATGATTTTCCATATTTCAAAATTACCACAAAAGAGTTTATCCAAATTATCAAATGTCTATTGCAAAGCCAAATGTCTATTCTTTATTACTGGATGAGGATGTGCCGTGGAACAGGGTACCAAACTATGGGACACTGAAGCTTGATTAAATGAAATACGCCTTTTCGATGCATCTTGAGTTTTTGTTTTTGACACAGATTGCACAATTATGTTGTTTGCGTTCATTGTAGCAGTGCTCGAGTAAGCACTACATTGTGTCTTTTATACAGCCAAAGCAACAAGCGTACAAGTATGCATTGGCCTTGGGTATATAAACTTTCTGATGATATAGTTTCCGTCTACCACGCTACAAGACAACCTCAAGTAGGACTGTGGAGAGCAAGAATAAATTAAAGGTGCAGTGATGACCAATTTGTGCAGTGATGAATCGAAAAAGTGCAGTGATGAATTGAAAGATGTGCAATGATGAATTTCTATTACAGAAATTACAGATTTGTATTATACATTTAAAGGGGACGAACCAGGAATGTAGTGGGGGGCTCAGGGGCACAGCACCCCTTTTGAAATCTTCGAAAAATGCTTTGTTCTAAGTCCACTGTTTTGTTCTAAGTGTTCTAAGAAAAATGTTTTGTTCTAAGTCCACATAATAACAGTTTTGCATGACATTTTTAGTAGCACTGTTCATTACCTGATAAAATCTCCTTTGTTTTGTTAACATGAGAGGAAGTGTGTCGATTCAAAATCCAACCAATTGGTTGTTATTATTAAAAAAAGGTATTTCCTTATCGATGCTGTGAATATTTCAAATGCTTTTTCTGGCCATTCTTAAAGTGTCATATCTCAAAAATGTTGTCACCACAAACCATGGTGGGGGCTTTCACTAGTCCCCTGAGCAAAATATTTTGCCCCCAACTTGCAATGATTCCCCCCCCCCCCCGCAATTCTCATTGTATTGCTGTCCTGGTCTCAGCTGCCCTCCAAACAGTCAATTTACCTGGCTGCATAACCAATGATTCGGAAAAAACATCAACCCTCTTCATGTTCAAATTTCAATGATTACGTGACAAGAACAAATTATAAATTTCACAGAGCCCCCTTATGAAAATTTTACGACTACATCCCTGGGACAAACCTCACATTACATAAAAGAATACGTAATGTACAGTAAGGCTATGTTTTGGACATTTCTTAGATGTGGTCGCGACCGTGGGGGAGTGGAGAGTGTCACACCCCACCAAAAGCATCTCGTAAGGAAATTTTAGGTAAATTCTGCCCAGTGGAAGAAACGCTTTAGGTTTTTAAGAGACCTTCATATCTTAAAATCAATAAAGACACAAGCAAAGATAGATTCTCCGTTGGTTAAATATGATTTTCCTTGATATGAAAGAAGGTAAAACAAACTAATGATTTGAAGATTTGAAGATTTGTTGGTGGCACTGAATTTTGAAAAAAATCTAGGCCCTCTTTAGTTAAAATTGTGTTTTATGTCGATTTCCCCGAAAGTTTCTCGGTAGATACGTCAACTGCAATTCATAATGACTTCAGATACGTCAACTGCAATTCATAATGACTTCAGATTTTTTTTAACATTCAAAAGACATGCTACGATGGAAAGATAAGTTGACAACCAGTGCTGCTTGTTACCTAGCGTTAGAAGTAACTGACAACATGGAACATTTCAAAACTACGACGAGGTAGTACCAGTTGTTTTTATCCGCTGTTTATTTTATTTGCAAAAATAAAAAATTATCATTAGGATTAGGAGGATCATTTTAGAAATTTGCTTAAAAAGAGTGCATTTTCCAGGGAACTGGAAGCATCAAAATTCGAAAAGAATTTTCTTGCAACCATGGTGGCGCCTCGGGTAGCAACTATATCCCTTTGCCCGCCCCAATATACAGATTTGACAAAACTATTAGGAAAGTCCGTTATTATCATATCAAAATGAAAGTTGCGAATTATATGCCACAGAGTTGGATTGACAAAATGTGTTGCAGAAGTTTGTGACAACAACTTAAGAATAAAGAGGAAATTAATAATACTTTAAAAAGCCATAATTTTAAAACCCTTTTTTCTAGCAGGATACATATTTACATAAAATAATATACAAAAATGTTCACTAAATAGAATGTTTAAAACTACTCAGTGTTGATGCCTGCTTAGATCTTGCAGTGGAAGCGACTTGGATACAACATTTACATGTTTTTGTGCCTAAATCAACTGACACTCATACAAAAAGCCATCGCGTACTCTCTCGTTACCTCGCATTACAGGACGAATTTGTTTTTTAAAAAGTTCCACCCACTTGGACGGGGGTAACACGAGTTTGCGCTCGTACGCTCCTTTATGGAACATAGTGGCAAAAGAAAGCTTGATAACTTTATTCAAATTCTATTTATGATGCAGTTTCTGACTATTCCTAGAACACCATATTTAAAAATTTCTCTTGTCGCCAACCTTGTACTGGTGGCAACCTTAACTAAACCGTCCACGGTTTCAATATTTTGGCTCACCCACTTTCAAATACACCGGCCCTGATATATAAACCCGAGTTTCTTTCTCATTCTTCTCGTGATACTTCTTTTCTCATTCCAAATCTTCTCCGTCTTTTTTACAAGACAGGCTAATGGCCACAGTGCCACAAATGTTACACTTGAATCAACTGAATGCGAGAAAGATTTAGGAGTGTACATAGATAACGAGTTGAAGGTTCGCTCACATATAGATAGAGTGTCCAAGACAGCAAATGGAATTTTAGGACATGGACATTTTCAAAACCTTATTTACAAGCTTGGTCAGACCACACTTGGAATATGGTAACATCATATGGGCCCCTTACTACAAAAAAGGCATAAAATTAATCGAAAATGTTGAGAGGAGAGAAAGCAAGACGGTACCAGGACAAAAAGATCTTGGATACGAAGAGAGACTAAAGAGTCGTCCAAGTTTAATTTACCGAAGGTTCCGTGGGGACATGATTTAAACATACAAATATATACACGGCTGCTATTTCGTTTAGTCTGTGTTCAAAATGGACACCAATGGGAAAACAAAGGGACATGGACTAAAGATCTTTAATGAAAGATATAACAACAATGTTGGGAAGCGCGCCTACACTGTCAGGGTTGCGCATGAATGGAACCGTCTTCCAAAAGATGTGGTAGATGCCAAATCATTGAACTTATTCAAACAGAAACTGGACAATTATTGTGGAGACAGAAAATTCTTATGTGACCCAGTGTTTGTCTAGTCGACATACAGATCGAGTCTAGATATGTATTTTGATATGATATATGATATGATATGAAATGTTCCTAACACAGAGTATACTAGGCGGTGTGAAAATAACGACATTTACTTTTACTTCGCATGTGCATACAATTTTTAAAAACTAACGGTCCTTCAAACAATGTTGGCTCGTCTCCCCAGCAAAACACAGAATTCTTCCAACCAAAACGTGCTTGCTTGTTAATAAAGGAGTTGAATGCTATAAAACTTCTCGAGATATCTAATAAAAACAATATTTCTTACCAGCTTCAGAAATCTTGACAACATCATGCTGTCCATGGTCTTGAATGAAACAGTCACAACAAAGCGGACGGTTGCAAGTATTACAATGGTACGTCAGCTCTATACTGTGGTTCAGACACAGTGAAAGATTGTTTTGGCGCTTCAAAACAAAATGTAAACCCACTCTACATACTTCTCCAAGGGCAGAATTAAAGCAACTTTCACAAATCATATGATCGCATTCACAACATTCGTATAAAGACATTTTTGACTCCTCACAATAACGACACTTGTGTTGCTCTTGGTCATCTTGTTGTGGGGGAATTCCTGTTTGTAACTGTGTCACAATCAGGCTCCTTGGCAAGGCAGAATGGAGCAAATTCCCAGTGTAGCGATTCTCTACGTTACAAAATGGGCACTTGATTTGCAAATATTGTCTTTTAGTCCAGATGTCTATAAGAATATCGGGCAAAACAACCTTCACATCATGTCCATCGGTCTTTTTCTCGATGTATTTAGTTGCAAAAATACTCGCCAGACAATTGAGACAAAAGGAATGTTGACAATGTAACATCCGCGGGTTAATCATCCTTCCGAGACATATGCCACATGTAATGATTTCTTCAATATTTGCCATACTCAAGTTGTTAAAAGACTCGCCTACACTAATATCTTCACGCCAATGTACGTAGCAAAAGAAACCCTCAGGAGAAACAATTCTTTTTAAACGTTCTCTAGTTGATTGGCAGCCTGGGCTTCCAACTGAAAAACACTTCTCAGAATTTCAGTTTGTTTGGTTACCATGGTTCAAGAATGGTCTGTTGCGGTGGTGCATGTGGTTGACAACGCGAGTTGCATGGAGTGATCACCCCAATAATTTTAAGTCGGTCTTTGAAGAATATGGAATCGTTTCCTGGAGTTGGAAAAGAATGTAAAAAATTATGAGATTTCTGCAGCGATGCCGGAAGCATGTCAGGGCAAAGGGGACAGACTTTTTCTGGGAGCATTAATTTGGCAGGCGAGCGAAACGAGTGATGGGTTAGGGGACTCTGGGGGCACTTCCCGGAAACATTTTGCTACTGCACCGTCTAGATTGGCTTATATTATAATAAGCCTTGCCGCCAAATTTTTTTAGCCAGATGATAAATTAACGTATCCAAGGGCTCTGGTAGACCATAGAGACATACTAGATTATGACAGACGTAAATCATTTCAGGTTGCAAGCTTGCTAAGGCAATGTTTATTTCATCTAATGGAAAACAAATACTATTGCATTTTAAAATCCAAAATAATTTCTAAGCTGTTCTGTTTTCTGGCAGAACTCCTTTGCAACTTATTTAACATCAATGTCATCCAGGGACATCCCAACCGTCGTACAGCAATTTTCCTGGTAAAATTTATGCATCAAAATTCAAATCAGGAAGGCTAAGGAGCAAATGAACCAAGTTTGAAAGACATGGCAACCGTTTACTTTTTACGTAGCAAGAAATAGCTAGAAGCGTTGAGGAGCGTTTACAGTTAAAAAAGCAATAGGTGTAGGATTAACATCAACTGGGGCTTTCTTGCTGTGAATTGAAAGAACCAAACAGCCCAGTTTATTCAGGGCCGTTGCGAGCCAAGACACCCCCCCCCCCCCCTGGTTGCGACGCCCCTGAGCTTATGCTATTATTCTCACACGATGGCACGTGCGGGCGATCATGTGGCACTATC
>NW_027019541.1:7329075-7505416 GCF_013076305.1 Rhopilema esculentum | reverse complement strand
ATGTACAGTATCGTAAATCGGATAAGGTCGCAAGCTTTGCCTAAGGAAGTGTTTATTTATCTAATTGTGAAAATAAATACTAATTGTGCTATTTTTAATCCAAAATAATTTCTGTAATATACTGTGTATCTTGTATTGTTCTTGACAGAACTGTCATTTGCAACTTAATTTAACATCAAATGTCTCCAGTGGTACTTCCACAGTATATCATGGACAAGTTTTCCTCTGCTGGATAAATATATTCACTCAATCAACTTACAAAATACAGGAAGGCTAGGAGCAAATGCAAGTTTGAAACATGGCAACCGTTCTTTTTACGTAGCAAGAATAAGCTAGAAAGTTGAGGCGTTTACAAGTTTAAAAAGCAATAGGTGTAGGATTACTCACTTGGGGCTTTCTTGCTGTGAATTGAAAGAACCAAACAGCCAGTTTATTCAGGGCCGTTGCGAGCCAAGACACACCCCCCCCCCCCTGGTTGCGACGCCCCTGAGCTTATTGCTATTATTCTCACACGATGGCACGTGCGGGCGATCATGTGGCACTATCTTCGAACAGAAAGATGAACGGTAAGTTTGAAAGTCAATAAATTTGACCTTAAAACGAAGTTTGAAACCCGATGTATTGTAAAATTTGCTGCTGATATATATTTGTAAAACTTCTGACACCATTCGTTGTTTGAGCGATTGACCGAGCGAATAAACGACACGTTTTGACAGACAAAATCAATTCCTTTTATTCCATCCAAAGCTAAGACGTTCTTTTACACAATATCGAAACTTAGGTACTAAACAGCCTTTCACAACCACTGTTACGCCATTAAATTATATATATATATGAAACGAAACCTCAAGTGCTTTCACAGCCCTCTCTTAGCCTTTCAATCCATGACCGTTTTGTGTGTGTGCAAGTGAGTGTCTACATGTTTGACAGCAGTGGCCTTTCGCAAGCACCACGCTTCTCTCTAACTAACTCTGTTTCTCCTTACTCTACTTTATATAACAGCATTACAATATAGCAAACTAACATCAATAATTGCCGGTGTTATTGTTGGTATCTATCGTGCAATACGTAAATGAACTAGTAGGAGGTGTTAGATGTATTAAGATACGCGGGGGAACTTTGTAGGGTAAAAGGGCATGTAAAATATTACGTTATCGGAAACCATGAAAACTAAAGCGCAACAAGCCAATATATCCTAAACAAAGAGAAGCATGAACAAATAAAAGCATAAACGCAAGACTGACCTAAATTGAAATAAGTACCTATATTGCAGTATTTCATATAAGAACACTCGTCTTATATCACTTGCAGATCTTCCAGTCAAGCGAAGAAAAGTTGTGCGGTCAAACCGTAAACGTAGAATCAAAATAAATTAAGAGAACCAACTTGTTTTCTCAAATAAGAGGCAAATAAAAGAAGTGGGACTATCTTAAATCCCTTTTTTCATCTTGATACCTTCATTTTATATACACATATACATTTTTGATCCCTTCTCCCGTGCATTCTGTGTTTCCAGTGCCAACGCCTATCACTCTTTTGAAGTCCAACGAACAAAAAGGGCAAACAGATTCCTTTGGATGAGAGGGATGATCGCCGTTTCTAGAACGAGGAACAAGCCGAAGATATCGTGCATATGGTTGCACAAGCTTTGTGAATTCTTAGACAGGACAGGACTCTTTATTTACAGCTCAGAGCACAATTTTCTCCATCGATTTCAATGCCAAAATTTCTGTTTGGTAGTATCGTGTCTGCAGGGGCGTGAATTTACCGACAAAGTATATGTTTTCGATACACAACAATACACTTTATTAAGTCAAGATACGCATTTACCGACAATCCGTAAAATTTACCGACCAGTGGGGGTGTCCGACCTGGATTATCACCTTTGCAGCTCTTCCCCTGCTTGTCCAACCAGTTTGCGATGAACTTTATAGGTAGATTCTAGGTATGAAGATTCTTGCAGCTCTTCAGATTATTCCTGCTTCTCCTGGATATTGTCAGAAAATGGTATCCTTTTCTGACTGTATGCCAATCCACAAATCCATATAAGTCCTGGCATATTTACAATGCACCATTTAGCAGAATTTATTATTTAACAGCATTTTTAACACTTGTTGTAGAGACAAGATTCTGAGGACGCACAACCCAAAGATTGGGGGATAGGATAAAACAAGATCCTCCTTCCAACATAAGAAACAGAACTGCCTCTCAAACAGAACTGCCCCTCAAAGAGAACAGCCTCTTCGACCTTGTGGGTCTAGAAACACCGTTAAAACAAGTGATTCTGCAATCGATCAACACCCAGATTGTGCAAAACTCTTGTCTGTGCAAAACTCAAAATTCTTCATACAAACGAAAAAACCGCCATTGGCAAATATTGGGCTGTCCTTGGAATTCCACATTTCAGGTACTCCAATAGCACTGAAATTTCTGTTGGAAAAACTAACTCATAATAATGCAAAGCAAGAATCCTTATGTTTATATGAAGAATAGCCTCTCACTAGAATGAGAATCATGATGAAGAATTTCCAGATACAGTGAAGTATCGTGATTCAAATTAGGCAAGTGGTTTTTGATATTGATGAAACCCCTAAAAAGTTTCCAGTTTCCTCAAATTTTCAAAGCAAAATCACGAGGTAACGATACAAATAACGAACACCACCACGCGCAGTTTATGGTTTATGGTATTTAATTTTATTCATTCATTCCATTTCAAATGTTTAAGGAGGGTAACCCTTTAACAATGCTGATTATTTTCAAGGGGCCCTCAATTAAAATACTTACAGAAGCTCTTATGTTTGGTATAACTAAGTTTATTGTAGTGATAGTCAATAAGATTCGCATTTTGGTTGAGCATAGGTTGAAAACAAAATTGAAGGATGGTTTTGTTCTGTAGAGGATGAGAGACAGTAAGTCGGTGAACCCCTACTTGCGAAAAAATATCCTAACTACTAATGGAATATGAAAATAAAATGCAAATTCTTAAAGAAGGATAAAAATTAAAAAGTAAAAAGTCCTTTCAGACTTTGTCCTTACGAAAAATTATTGCTGAGACAATCGTTTTACCATGAACCTCCATGGTTAACATTATAACAGTCTCCAATAGAGTACTAAAGTGATGACGTCACAAAAATCTATTTTTTTGAATTTTCGTATTTTGATCCCATAACATGAAAGAGCATCATGAGACATATTTGGCCAATTTTGCATATTTGGAAGTATTTCATGGTGTCCTTTCAGATTATGGGATCAAAATACAAAAACTCTAAAAATAGATTTTAGAGACGTCATCTATTCTGATTTATAGTCCACAATGGCGTCACAACGTTTGGTCAGAGCGTTTTAAATTTGACGCCAAAATTAAAATCTAATGTTAGACCATCAAAGCCTTCGTTAATCATTACTTGGAAACAAATGAAACTTACGGGTTTGAAGAATAACTCCTGCTTTTAGTTCACTGCTCTGCTTTTCAAGCTCTTTCTTGGTTATATTTTCAAATAAATTGTCAGCCATTTTGGAAACTAACTTTATAGGTTTGAAACCTTGCGAAAAACTGCTAGGAACCTGGTAGCTCACTGGAAAGCATTGGTTTACTCGCGCAAGGGTAAGAGTAAGCCATATTACTTGATTCATCTATGTTGGAATATTTCAATTCAGGTCCAATTATCATATACCTTCAAAATTGTTTGAACTAGCTAATAAATGACATTTAATGTCGTCAAAATTTTTATTAAGATAATTAGGAAAAACTCTCTCAAAACAGGATATAAAAATTCAAAAAGCTCTGAAATCTACTGTCTACCCTATTGATTGCAGTCGTGTCTCACTTCTTTGCGCGCAGTATTTCATGTGTCACGTCCTTCCCACCTTGCTTTGGATCTGTTATTCTTATAATCTTAAGTTCCTTTTTCGATGAAATGTCCCGAACTGGACGTGGACTGCCATATGCACTTGCAGCGCTCTCAGCTCTCATTGGTGGTGGTACATAGATAGATTGTTCCAAATTCTAAGAATAAACATTATGGCATTTATGGGATGTATTTAAACGCACCACGCGTTACTAAGACCTAAAGCAGATAAAAAACGATGGTATTCTATTTATGATGCTTGGAAAAAGCAACTCAAAAGAAGCATTTTTAATGAGGACAGTCTACATTGAAAATAATCCACAACAAAAATTTACGAGGATTTTAGGATGCAAAGGCAGTTTTGTGCTGCATGATTGAGTCAAGCAGTACACAAAACAGAGTGCAAATTTTCATTCCAAAAGGTTGCTGGCAGTTGGCAGAGATCGGCGTTACCGTCGCACAGACGTGTTGTTTCATAGGTGGAATACAAATTGATTATTCCTTTCCTACCGACACTGACTCCTACCTTGAGTCTTCTAAGGCCCCATCCTCAATTTAACTTAATATCTGGTCTTGACCATTTCTTAATTAGCTTAGGCAGTCTTATCCTCGTATTCACCCTTCCCCCATCCATAACGAACTCACTGTCTTTAGATTAGCTATCATAAAATTTTTTAAAGTTGTCTTTTCAAAAGATGAGAATAACGTTCATACGCACTTGTTGACATACCCAATTTGCTTGCATGCTATTTGGTCTTGGACCGGATGGGTTGAAAGCTGCTGGGTTGCCACTTATACCAGATTCTGCACTTGTAGAATGACCTTTTGTTTTAAAAAACCGAGGATTTGATATGGATAAATTTTGAAAACTTGCTGCTGTTGATGGTATTGGTCCTGCTCCATGTGATGTCGATGACTGAAGAAAAACACAAAATGTATAATGGGTCATTCCATGTCAGTTCACCAGATAAAAGTTGGAATTGACAGCCATCATCTTAGATTTTCTTCATTTTCATTTTGCAAATAAATCTTCTTTAGAAATAAAGTTTCCCAGAATTTCACGTCAATATCTTTTATATTGGCTGAAATATCGCAATTTCAAATTTAATAATTTTTTAGGTAAAACCACTGATTGGCGGCCATTTTGAATTTTGTAAAGAATCAAACAATATTTTATCTTTCTAATTTTTTTGGTATTTTTTGCAATATCATTCTGAAAATGTACATCCCACCATTTTCATATCTGCAGAATACAAAAATAATGCTAAAATCTTTGCAGAACTATTTCTTTCACAGTTATTGCATTTTTAAAATAAGAAAACCTGTTATTGCCAGTTGCGGCGAAATGCCATACAACCGCTATATAACTGAAGAAATCCTAATGTGAGACAAGTCTGATCTTGATGAAATTTTGCAGGCTTGATGCCTGTACATTAAGATTTACCAGGGTGAAATATGAAGTTTGAGAATCATTGGGAGGCATAGTTACAGACTGATAACAACAAGGGTAGAAACCGGAGAGAATATCACTGTGGTACTCGAATTCATGGATGGATGATGTTTCAACAAAACAAGATACCAACTAACTTGGACAAGAAGTCAATTTTTTACCAAATATGCAAGTCTTGATAGGTTTGCCTTAACATTTACAGAGTTAAGTTACACACTAAACCCTTCTTTTTAAGTTGATTGGCAATTAGCTGGTTGTCTTTCTTTTCAATTATGTATTGGCGACCTGTACTTGTTGATGGAGTATCCACATTACATACGATGTTAGCATATGGAACAAAGCATGTCTTTCCTAGCTGGCCAGAAGAATGATCTTGCTGGGAAACTAGGATGCATAAAGTTAACTTTAAGATCTTGATGCTCTCTGTTTGTTTCAAATACCAGTCCAATCCAACATTTTCCATCATATAGGCAGGCAACGAAATCTGAGAGTTTGACTTCAGTTATTGCAATGCTTTTATTTCCTAGGACAAGATCAAATTTCAAATCCAACTCTGTGTCCTCTGAAACTCTCTTTGCTGCTATTACTGTTGATGACACTGGGGCAAAATGATGAAATCCTCTGGCTCCAGACAAAGTAGTGGCACTTTCTGATCGTTTTCTCAGCTTTAAACGGACTTCACTCATTTCTTGTGTTGTTACAATGAGAACATTAATTCCTTTAACCTCTTGATCACAAAACTCATACAAATGTTGTGCTGTCAGAATCTGGTTAGAAAAAGGCCTTTGGAGACTGGCCCTTGTTGCTAATCTTTTCATTGTCCCACCGATACCGTCACAAGGGGACTTCCCATGGCTTGTGGCATTCACAATCCACTGAAAAGTCTTCTTGATGCATGCAAATATTTGAAAAGTTTTTGCAATTTTTATATTGTCCTGCACACCCATCGCTAAAATAATAAACTTTTTTAAGGTTGCAAGATATATTTTTTTTATATCAATAAGTAAATTTGTGAGGGATGTGGTTAGATTTGAAGTGTCTGGGCAATTAGGACATCTGTGAATCAGGCATTCCTTTGAGTTTGTATCACAAACAAGCAAGCTCGCCAGTTTATGATATTCCTTTTCCAAGTTAACTCCATTCAGCATCAATGAAACATTTTGATGTATTGCACAGACACAAACAGAGTGGGTTCCTGAGCGCCCAACTAAGATGCACCATTTTGGTCGCAGACTGCAAAATTTTGAAAAGTTCATTTTTATTTCTTGATGCTGTTTCTTGAAGGCAGAATAGAGCTCACTTAAATTACACAGCAGCAGCCTTTTTTGCTGAAGGATGTTTTTCCCAATGCTTACGCAGTCTTTCTTGCCAGACATTTGTCTGCTGAACTCATCATCCTGATAAAAATTCAACACAGTTTCTTTAACGTAATCACTTATTGGTTTGCCAAGATTGGGAAAAGGCACTTCTAGTATACCTTTTTCGTGGGCAAGCTTTCTAGCCTGCCTTACAATGTATTCTGAAACCTGGAATTCATCTTTTGTTTTCTGGATAGACCAAGAGCGGGGTACCATAGTCAGTATCTGGATTTTTCTTCGCCTGTCTGAGACTTTCATTTTCTCTTTCATCAGCTGGACAAGAACATCAAGATAATCAGCCTTCTGTTTCAGCTCTTCCAAATTGTGATGTTCCTTGACCTTCTTTGCTCTTAAATCTTCCAGTGTTACATTGACCACTTCTGCGATTCCTTTTTGCAAACAAGATTCCTTCTCCTTCATTTTTTCATTCACTTGTCTCAGCTTTCTCTTTCCATATGCAACCTTTGAGTGTGAAGCTACAGCATGCAGTTTCATGGGACTCACATCCATATCAATCAAGCTTGAATCTAAGCTTTCTCTTGTTCTGTCTTTGGAAAAATCAAACTCTACATCACCATCATCATTTTCTTCTATATCTGGCATCTGAGCAGTTTGTTCACAACAATCTTTAGTTTGCTTTGTGAGCTCTGTATGACATGTTGGGCAAAGCTTCTGTCCAGGGACTAAACTGATTCCAAGGAGTTGAGCATCAGTTGAAGCATCTAGAGTTATTTCCCTCAACCCAGACTTCAAAGGTTTCTTATGTCTGGCAAATGGATCACAGCATTTCTTCTGAAAATGACTATACCTGGCTAAATATGTTTGTTTGTGATGAAAACATGTGGTCTTGTCTGTCAATTCAACAATCCCAGATCTCAGGGACAATAACTTTTTCTCGCCGACTTCAAGTGAATCAACCATTTTAAATCCAACTTTCCTTGTATACATCGGCAAATTACATCTTTCTGAAAGGTGACTTCCAAAAGAGCAGTTTTCTAAACTCTCACACATTGCCATTCTTTCAGCTCTCCTGCAACAAACCTAAACTCAAAGCCCCTATGACCTGGATTTATATTTTCAAAGATCCATAAATCAATTTCAAAGTTGTCAACATAGCTATAGGAGGAAAAATTAAGGCTATATGGTCAATATTGCAACATATAATGAGTTGTCAAAACTTCCCAAATGGGTGTTAAGTGATGTCTACCTAATTATAAATTTAATGTGTTTACATTTCTGCTCAAAAGACCACCTATGTCCTAATGCTTTCCTCTTAAATTAACAAATGACCTGTCTGCATAATCATTGTATATAATGTGGATCCTCCATCAACAAGTGTAGGTCCCCAATACGTAATTGAAAAGAAAGACACCTAAATAATTGCCAATGAACTTTAAAAGAAGGGTTTAGTGTGTAACTTAACTCTGTAAATGTTAAGGCAAACCTATCAAGACTTGCATATTTGGTAAAAAATTGACTTCTTGTCCAAGTTAGTTGGTATCTTGTTTTGTTGAAACATCATCCATCCATGAATTCGAGTACCACAGTGATATTCTCTCCGGTTTCTACCCTTGTTGTTATCAGTCTGTAACTATGCCTCCCAATGATTCTCAAACTTCATATTTCACCCTGGTAAATCTTAATGTACAGGCATCAAGCCTGCAAAATTTCATCAAGATCAGACTTGTCTCACATTAGGATTTCTTCAGTTATATAGCGGTTGTATGGCATTTCGCCGCAACTGGCAATAACAGGTTTTCTTATTTTAAAAATGCAATAACTGTGAAAGAAATAGCTCTGCAAAGATTTTAGCATTATTTTTGTATTCTGCAGATATGAAAATGGTGGGATGTACATTTTCAGAATGATATTGCAAAAAATACCAAAAAAATTAGAAAGATAAAATATTGTTTGATTCTTTACAAAATTCAAAATGGCCGCCAATCAGTGGTTTTACCTAAAAAATTATTAAATTTGAAATTGCGATATTTCAGCCAATATAAAAGATATTGACGTGAAATTTCGGGAAACTTTATTTCTAAAGAAGATTTATTTGCAAAATGAAAATGAAGAAAATCTAAGAGGGTGGGTGTCAATGCCTTGTTGAATTGACATGGAAATGCAAAGGCAGTTTTGTGCTGCATGATTGAGTCAAGCAGTACACAAAACACAGGGCAAATTTTCATTCCAAAAGGTTGCTGGCAGTTGGCAGAGATCGGCGTTACCGTCGCACAGACGTGTTGTTTCATAGGTGGAATACAAATTGATTATTCCTTTCTTACCGACACTGACTCCTACCTTGAGTCTTCTAAGGCCCCATCCTCAATTTAACTTAATATCTGGTCTTGACCATTTCTTAATTAGCTTAGGCAGTCTTATCCTCGTATTCACCCTTCCCCCATCCATAACGAACTCACTGTCTTTAGATTAGCTATCATAAAATTTTTTAAAGTTGTCTTTTCAAAAGATGAGAATAACGTTCATACGCACTTGTCGACATACCCAATTTGCTTGCATGCTATTTGGTCTTGGACCGGATGGGTTGAAAGCTGCTGGGTTGCCACTTATACCAGATTCTGTACTTGTAGAATGACCTTTTGTTTTAAAAAACCGAGGATTTGATATGGATAAATTTTGAAAACTTGCTGCTGTTGATGGTATTGGTCCTGCCCATGTGATGTCGATGACTGAAGAAAAACACAAAATGTATAATATTAATGATTCTTTATGAGAACAGTCTACATTGAAAATAACAAACAACAAGAGTTTTTAAATCTTCGTCGTTTCAACATACAAAACGTACATAGCTAATTAATATACACATCACGGGCATATCATGCATTACACTCTTCTTTATAAGAAAAAACATGGAATAAAGTTTATGAAAATATTCAGGCTCAGAATCATCCAAATTTTAAGAATGTTATAATAATATTGCTCAGCCTTCACTGGCCTATTTCTGTCTCATTTCTACGACGTTGCTAAAACGAGGAACAAGCAGAAATACCCAGTAACAAGCGGAAATGTGAATTAATTGTTTAGTAAATACCACATGGGGGCGTTTATAATCCAACTCTCTGAAGTTTGTGTGGGCTAGAACTATCAAGAGGCCGTCAATCATGTCTTCATCAGTTTCGGAGGCTTTGTGATTTTGCCAACGGACAGAGAGAATCTATCGACCCCGGATCGGGACGAAAAATAAATAGTAAAGCATGCCTAAAGGGGTATGGGGAATGCTCCCCCAGAAATTTTTTGAAAATGGTGGCTGCTCTGGTGGCTATTTTGGTTGCTAAAATAGCTATGCTGGGTAAACTGCTCTGGCGGCAGTGGCTAAGATAGAGGGAATCAGAGGGGGGCAACAAAACCCTGTAGAGCGAGACCGAGGGGCAATTCACTCTTGAAAATTGCGTACAAGATTTTACCAAAACAAAAGGATTTCTAGGGATTTTCAGATAAATGTTGTTTAGAACCCGGTTTTAAAGTGCATATGACACGAAAATTTTTATTCGCCCCCATCACGTAATCGAGTATGCTGATCACGAAAATCACCATAAAATTTTCGAAAAACAAACACTTTCGTAATTACAGCTGTTTCAAGGTCGATTTTTGCTTCAAATTCTGTCATAAGGGATTGGGTCGAGTTTGACAGGAAGTGACGTAAAGTGGTTGTGTTAGCGAAAATTTAGATTGCTAACTAACAAGAAGTTATACGGCGGAGTTTTACTTGAGAGTATATGAACATGTCTCACGGCAAATATTCAAGCTCAAGGGCGTCAGCTTTTGACGAAAGTGAAGGGGAATAGCTTTTGATGCTGATGGGCTATTTTTGCCTTGCAAGAACGAACCAGTCTTTTTTCTGCGGATAATTCAGACGCGGAACCAGGCATAGCTGGCATGGCTCGAAGCTTTCATGACCGGGCAGAGGACGAAGATGGAATACAAAAATCCCAACAGCGTGATCGATGGCGAGGAATTATTACTTTGAGTCAATGGTGAGTGAAATAAGTTGTCATTGGGTTTTTTAGTGTTATAAATTCAGTATTCCCTGTACATCTCTGCTGTTTTTAGGCCACCATTCCCTGATCATAGCGACCTGGCCTATTGCGTTGTATGGGCGAATGAAGAATAAGTTATACAAATACTGTCTAGGCACCTTCAATTCTTAGAATTAGTAAATTTAATATTTTATTTTCATTAAATCTGGCAGAAAAGAGTATACCATATACATATAATATATATATGTAATGTTATGATCCTGCCGATTCTAAAGAATGTAAGAGAAACTCAAATCAACCATTATATTAAGTCATACAATGTTTTTGTTCAATATGTATCTCTGTGCAGTGGCATACAGTCTTGGTGTCTGTCAGAGACAAACGTAGATACTTCAATTCCAGAACTTCTGAGAGATTCAAAACCTTGTTGATGCCAAAGCAACTCCATCTGTGCAGAGCTTCCGTTAACGCTGCTTGCCTGTGAAGAACAAGGAACACAAATTTCAATGTTTACATTTAACAACAAACATGATCCAACATTAATTTTTTGGTCTTTGACCAAGGCTGACCAGGTCAAAGACCACCATTTCTGTTATACAGAAACGACTGAGTCCGTGATTTAATTGAAAGTTTTTATATCATGTTTTGTTACTTGGTTACTTATGTTTATTGTTAATCGATTCTCACTTGCATTTTGAATCTTTATCCCATAGAATATCATTTCCCTGCTTCTTAAATACTTCTTGAGTAAAAAAACAATAGGAAACTTATTACTCACCATGCTTTTTCCATTCTTGCTTCGTTCTTTGTCTTGTTTTGGTTTGCGGACTGAGGGTAGAGCATCACGTCGAAAAAATGTTTTGGTATTTTCGGTGTAAAAAAGGTGATCTTGAAAAAGATGATGGCTCGATATCTTTACGCTGCACTTTTAATAAGCAATGCCAAGCGGCGAACTTCTGTTGGGGCAGGTTTTCCAGGATGATAGTCAAGCACAACGGTATTTTCCTCAAGGGGGTATTCGTTCCATAAAGTCATGCACAACACTTTATTTCAATTTTTATCAATTTTATAATGAACCAAAAAAATTTTCTAAATTACTTTCCGACCTTTGATGGCATTGCTTGAGTTATCGAAATAAAACTTATTACAATTATGGAGGAAAAAAATCTTTAGGGCGACAACAGTAGTGCCCGCACATGGTGAAACCATACAGAAGCCTTGTTCTATTCAACGGATACACAACCACTTTACGTCACAGGGGTCACGTGACCACAGGTTCGACCGCGTTTTTCTTGTGACACATTTTAGCTCGAGTGGGTGTCGGAAAACCCCCTTTTTTGGAGAAAGTAAGTCGCAAATGAAAAAACTAAGTTCACCATCGTTACCAGCGATGTTTCTTTGATGATTTAAGCGAATAAAAATTTTCGTGTCATATGCACTTTAAACAGAGTTAATCACCCCTTTGATGCTATCATTTAACCTCGCTTCCACTTTCTGTCACGTGCAGGCTATCCTAGGACATCCGGGACATTTGTAGGTTTATAAGGGATGCACGAGTGCTACGCCCCCTCTGCAAGTTTTATGCATGCTGCAAACGGTTGTTTGCCGCTGCAGCAATGTTCAATTTTTGAGTCTTCGCTATGCTGTAGTACCTTGGACAATTGCAGATCAGGATTTGTTTACCAGAGATGATGGCTCTGTTTTTCCTGTACTGGCATGGGATTCTTGTACTGGCTTGACGTTCTTTGTGGAACAACATCTTTTGTTGCTGCTACTGCCATCCCCGGGTATCAATCAACGCACCTCTCCATTTTTCTATGTAAGGTTTTTAAACAATTTTTTTTTTCACTTCTACGACCTCGTGGTTTGTATATGTTTTTTTCCCCTTGCCTGTAGACGTTAAGCACATCGCATAGCGAGTTGTGTTGCCATTTTTCCAACGAATTAGCCTACGATATGTTTTTCTTAAATGAGTACTGTTATACATCTGATAAGAAAGTTCTCGCCCGTTATTTTTCCAATTTATCGACTGATCGGAATAATTTACTGTGTGGCAAAAAACCTTTGCAAACTAGGCACAGATTCAAAACAGCGGGACTCTCCGAAGCCATGCCGGACAAACACAGTAGAGCAGAGGAATGCAAGTGGGCGTAACTTGTTCCGCCCCCCTTTGCTTTACGTGCTCACTGTCACGATTCATAAAGGTTTTGATTGTTGTTTGCCAGTAAAGGCTGACAAAAGCAGAATAGGTTTTCTTATGCTCTTACAGTTGGATTTAACGTTGCCGTAGCTAAGCCTTGATTTGGTCTCCTGTGCCTATGTAACAAATTGATCTAACTCTCTGTAGCTCTCTTCGGGCATTTGAGGTCAGCCCTGGGGGGAGCAAGAGCTATGGTTGCCCTCAAAATTCCAGGCCTGTTTAAGCTGGGGTTAAAAAATTACGTATTTGGCCATGTTCAAGCTTTGTTCAAGCCGTTCTATGTAGCGTATTTCAGTCCAATACCTTTTGTTTTGGGTGCTAGCAGCCGATTCCTTGCTTGTCACTGGTGCTAGCTGCTTACCTTGTTTTCTTTTGCGTTGTCATTGGTCATGATAGGTCGTTTGTTACCAAGATCTAGCAGATATTTAAATTGCTATATCACGCAAACCGCTCACCCATTGTTATGTGCTCCAATCCCATGAAATATAGTTATTTAAATTCACGATATAGCTTTTTGTTTTTTCTGGTCGTGGGTACTAGCTACTCGCCTACAGTTTATATGATGCAATTCCTTTGTTTAAAGTTTTTGTTATATATGGCTCTCTGGCAGATCTTGAATCTGGCTGTTTAGCAAAGCTCCGTCGTATTGGGTTTCTGCTTATCACAATATAGGTTGGTATTACATAGCCTTCCTGAGGTCATCTGCCTTGTTTGGTGTTATCAGATAGCTCACTGCTTAAGATGTGAGGCTGACCTTCCATTGCAGTTTAGATGTTGGGTTATTCTAGGGCAGCAGATGGGTTATTCTAAAACTCTGCACGTTTATTTTAAAATAAAGTTACATGGAAGATACACACGAATACCCTACCATACCATAAGGGTTAAACTCGCAAAAAATGCAAATTGTTTAACACAAGACCAGGGGAGAATATCTACTGTGTATCTGTCATAATTTAAGAAGAATTACTGCTAAATAGTTAGTCACTGCTCCAAAGTTGAGAATAATATATGATTGCCTTGTAGTTCCTGTATTGTTTTTCTCCAAATCAAGCCGATCTTGCATTATCATTGGGTGTTACCAATTAATTTAGTACCTTATGTCTTTTGCTAATCAACATCTGGCTGATCTGGTATTATAGTTGTTGGGTGCTAATGTGCACTCCCAGTATATGGCTTTACAAGTTTCACTGTGGCTCATTACAACTCAAAGTTATGCTGATCTTGCAGTATTGTTTGGCTGCTCCCTGTATCGCCAAGTATTCTATTGAAAGCCACGTTGTGGCTTCTACTTATCAAGATCCGGTTGATCTTGCATTATTGTTGGAGTGCTAACTGTGCTATCCAAAAATAAAAAAAAAAAAAAAAAAAAAAAAAAAATAAAAAAAAAATAATAAAAAAATGTCGGACATGTCATAGTTTTTTCCCATAGCAAATTCTGCTGATCTTGCAGTATTGTTTGTGGGCACACTGCGTCACAAATGTTACTATTGCAAACCAAAGTGTAGATCTACTTTCAAAATCTGGTGGATAATAATAAAGATATAAATGGGTAATCTGCTTTACAATATTTAGAAGTCAATCAGTTTGGGGCTTAGCCATGGTTTGTTTTGACCACAGAAGATATTGTAGGTGCAGCAGATAGAAATGTTTAATGGTAGTAATAATAAAAATAACGATAATAATAATAATAATAATGATAATACCAATATTTAGATTGGAGTGAAACTCTTCAGCTAATTATCATTGTTATCAACGTGTGTCCTGTTTGGGATAATGTAAGTCTAACGAAGCTCATAGGGTTTCCCTGTACAGCTTTTCAGTGGGATGGGAGGTTGAACATACTTGCAATGGTCCTGCAATTTTGTTTGTTTGTTCTGTCTTAAAGCGCTACTTGTGTGACTTAGTTTTTGATAATTACAGGCAAGCATATGTTTGTTGCTAATGATGTGTCCTTTTGCTTATCGAGATTGGGTTGGTATTGCTCTTGTCATTTGGGTGCTAGCAGGGCCCCCAGTGTGTTATTATTGCAAGCTTAAATGTTGCTTAACTTATCAGGATCTGGTTGAGTTTTGTTTGGGTGCTAGCTGTTTCACCCAATATTTTATCATTACAAGCCATGTGGTGGAATTATCTTCCCTTATCAACCATTGGTTAATCGTTAATTATATCTGGGGTGTCTTCTAGTATTATATTTTTACAAGCCATTGTATCGCTTATTGCTTAGTAAGGTCTGGTTGATCTTGTATTGTTTTCTTGTGTCCCAGCTGTGCCGCCCATTATGATGTCACTACAAGCCAGTGTTTAGTCCTTGTTATTTTTGGGTGTCAACTGTGTCATCCAGTAGTTGTTCATCAGCAACCCTGCCATTAAATGACTGCTTGCTTTCAAGTTAAAGTTTATCTGCATTAGGTAGGTCCGAGCTGAATACCAAGTGTTTATTACTTGCAAGCCATCTAATGGCTTGTTGCTCAGCAAGGTCTGTGATCTTGCTAAATTAATTGTTTGTGATTTTTGGGTGCAAACTGTATCGTCTAGCATTTTTATTGTCAGAAGTTGAATGTCTGCTTGCTCAGCAGGCCCCAAGATCTTGCAATGTTATTATTATTTGTGATTTTGTGTGCTAACTGTGTCATTAAAACATGTTATTGCAAGCCATCAAATGGCTTATTGCTCAGCAAGATCTGTGATCTTGCACTATTACATTTTGTTAATTTTGTGTGTTAACTGTGCCCTTTCAACCTTTAATCCGTGATCTTGCTTTATGCGGGTGCTAGCCGAGTACCCAGTGTTTTAGCTTGCAAGCTTTCAGATTGCTCATTGCTCAGCAAGATTGCCAACTTTTATTGCCAGCCATCGAGTGGCTGATTGCTTAGCAAAGTCCATGAACTTGCATTATGCGGGTGCTAGCCGAATACCCAGTGTTATTGCTTGCAAGCCATCCAATGGGTTATTGCTCAGCAAGGTCCGCGATCTTGCGCTATTATATTTGTTATTTTTTGGGTGCTAACTGTGTCATCCAACCTTTTTATTGCCAGCCATCGAGTGGCTGATTGCTTAGCAAGGTCCATGAACTTGCATTATGCGGGTGCTAGCCGAGTACCCAGTGTTATTGCTTCAAGCCATCCAATGGCTTATTGCTCAGCAAGGTCCGCGATCTTGCGCTATTATATTTGTTATTTTTTGGGTGCTAACTGTGTCATCCAACCTTTTTATTGCCAGCCATCGAGTGGCTGATTGCTTAGCAAGGTCCATGAACTTGCATTATGCGGGTGCTAGCCGAGTACCCAGTGTTATTGGTTGCAAGCCATCCAATGGCTTATTGCTCAGCAAGATCCGTGATCTTGCGCTATTATATTTGTTATTTTTTGGGTGCTAACTGTGTCATCCAACCTTTTTATTGCCAGCCATCGAGTGGCTGATTGCTTAGCAAGGTCCATGAACTTGCATTATGCGGGTGCTAGCCGAGTACCCAGTGTTATTGGTTGCAAGCCATCCAATGGCTTATTGCTCAGCAAGATCCGTGATCTTGCGCTATTATATTTGTTATTTTTATGGGTGCTAACTGTGTCATCCAATCTTTTTTATTGCCAGCCTTCAAGTGGCTGATTGCTCAGCAAGGTCCGCGATCTTGCGCTATTGTATTTGTTATTTTTTTGGGTGCTAACTGTGTCATCCAACCTTTTTATTGCCAGCCTTCGAGTGGCTGATTGCTTAGCAAGGTCCATGAACTTGCATTATGCGGGTGCTAGCCGAGTACCCAGTGTTATTGGTTGCAAGCCATCCAATGGCTTATTGCTCAGCAAGATCCGTGATCTTGCGCTATTAGATTTGTTATTTTTTTGGGTGCTAACTGTGTCATCCAACCTTTTTATTGCCAGCCTTCAAGTGGCTGATTGCTCAGCAAGGTCCGCGATCTTGCGCTATTGTATTTGTTATTTTTTTGGGTGCTAACTGTGTCATCCAACCTTTTTATTGCCAGCCATCGAGTGGCTGATTGCTTAGCAAGGTCCATGAACTTGCATTATGCGGGTGCTAGCCGAGTACCCAGTGTTATTGCTTGCAAGCCATCCAATGGCTTATTGCTCAGCAAGATCCGTGATCTTGCGCTATTATATTTGTTATTTTTTGGGTGCTAACTGTGTCATCCAACCTTTTTTATTGCCAGCCTTCAAGTGGCTGATTGCTCAGCAAGGTCCGCGATCTTGCGCTTTTATATTTGTTATTTTTTTTGGGTGCTAACTGTGTCATCCAACCTTTTTATTGCCAGCCTTCAAGTGGCTGATTGCTCAGCAAGGTCCGCGATCTTGCGCTATTATATTTGTTATTTTTGGGTGCTAACTGTGTCATCCAACCTTTTTATTGCCAGCCATCGAGTGGCTGATTGCTTAGCAAGGTCCATGAACTTGCATTATGCGGGTGCTAGCCGAGTACCCAGTGTTATTGCTTGCAAGCCATCCAATGGCTTATTGCTCAGCAAGATCCGCGATCTTGCGCTATTATATTTGTTATTTTTTGGGTGCTAACTGTGTCATCCAACCTTTTTGTTACCAGCCTTCAAGTGGCTGATTGCTCAGCAAGATCCGCGATCTTGCGCTATTATATTTGTTATTTTTTGGGTGCTAACTGTGTCATCCAACCTTTTTGTTACCAGCCTTCAAGTGGCTGATTGCTTAGCAAGGTCCATGAACTTGCATTATGCGGGTGCTAGCCGAGTACCCAGTGTTATTGGTTGCAAGCCATCCAATGGCTTATTGCTCAGCAAGATCCGCGATCTTGCGCTATTATATTTGTTATTTTTTGGGTGCTAACTGTGTCATCCAACCTTTTTGTTACCAGCCTCCAAGTGGCTGATTGCTCAGCAAGGTCCGCGATCTTGCGCTATTATATTTGTTATTTTTTTGGGTGCTAACTATGTCATCCAGCCTTTTTTATTGCCAGCCTTCAAGTGGATGATTGCTCTTCAAGGTCCGCGATCTTGCTGCCTGTCCTGTAAGTCTCCTATTCTTTGTTCTGCTCTGCATTCTGATCCACTTCTTCTTCTCGCTTCCTTCACTCTGCGCTTTGCTTGTTTCAGCTGGTGGGTGATAGATTTCAAGTTCTAAGTAGGTCAGAAGGAAGGTAGTAGAGATCGGTGTCTGGTGGGAACACATCAAATGTGTTCTGTGGGCGGGAAAATGTTCCCAGTGGTGACACCGACCTTAAAAATCGGTATTCTCCAGGCAGTACAAGGGCTGGTGCACCTAGCAAGCCCACTTCCTGGAATAAGGTTTTTCTACATAGTTAGCCACTATCAGGCACTAAGTAATATTTCATTTCTTGGCAACCGTCTTTGGGGCAAATTGTTAATAATTTGAGATTGTAATTTAACTACATTACTATTCAAAAGGGTAGGGATTAAAGCAATAGGATTTTTATAAAAGGTGTACAAGATTTTCTTGGAGTGATTTGCCCCTCGAGCTAGACTCCTATTTTGTCGGAAAACCTCTGGTCTTCTGGAAATGTTTATCTACTTGCCATGTTTTATAGGAAAGAATTTAAAGCTAAATGAAAATAAGAATATCTGAATATGTCAAAATATTTATTTAATATTTCTGATGTCGTTATATTTTGTGTACTTAGATATGATTGTATTTAGAGTGTATTATGGCTCTTCAACTATATTTATTTAGATAAATAAATTTTTTTATGATGATGATGATGGAAACGCCAAACATCGGTTGCGTGTTTGTCACCCTACCATCAAAATTTCACGATATTGCGCCATTCAATCGCCTGGGGAGAAAAATGACATTGATATGCCTACAAGAAAAATCATGCCCTGTCGTGGGATAAAAGTCGGAAAATCCAGGAACCAGGAAACTGATGGTTTGCCTAGAATCATTTTGATTGAGGCGGAAAGTTAACCTCTTCTTTAATCCAAATTATAAGTTGTAAGAGGCTGCCCATTATATTCCTTCCCATGCAGTACATTGTTATAAAGGAAACATACTACAGTAAGACAATTATTGGTGGGGCTTCAGAAACCCCCCCCCCAGCCCCCCGGCTCCGACGGGCCTGAAAAATGTGATTGCAACAGGGCTACATGTACAGATTTACACTATGGCATGCACATCTATTTACAACAGTGTGTCTGTTGTGATCGAATGTATACGCATGCTTTACTATTTATTTTTCGTCCCGATCCGGGGTCGATAGATTCTCTCTGTCCGTTGGCAAAATCACAAAGCCTCCGAAACAGACGAAGACATGATTGACGGCCTCTTGATAGTTCTAGCCCACACGAACTTCAGAGAGTTGGATTATAAACGCCCCCATGTGGTATTTACTAAACAATAATTCACATTTCCGCTTGTTTCTGGGTTGTTCTGCTTGTTCCTTGGTTGTTCCGCTTGTTACTGGGTTGTTACTGGGTTGTTCCTCTTGTTCCGCTTGTTCCTCGTTTTAGCAACGTCGCTCATTTCTAGCAGTTGCTTGTTTTGCGATGTTCATATACTCTTTGTTGTTTCTAATTGCACTGCACATTAACTCATATCCATGGAAACAGTATAGTTTATGTAAGTTTATGTTATGGTGTGCGATAGTTCAGTTAGTAAGGATCGAGGAATGAAATTGAGATGGAGAAATGAAAGATTTGTTTATTTATTTGAATTCTCAAGCAGTGAGTTCGTTCCATTTATTTTAAGTATAGAGATCTCTTAAAAAACCTCTATAGGGTAACTACCCCCTCCCACTTTTGCCAAAACATGGACAACATATTTTTTCTAGAAATTGATTAAAAAGCATTAGGTGGGGGTAGATCAGATTTTCATCTAGGAAAAATTCACCTGCTGCAATGCACTGAAACAAGGCAAAAAGGGCATGGTCTTACTCTCACCCATTACCCTCCTACTCTGCCATTACTCTCCTACTCTGCAGAAGCTGGTGCTGCCACTGCTGTCAAGCAGATCTAAAGTTTACTTACACCAGGAGTTTGATACAAGGTAGTGCCATTTGTAGATATATGCCGCATATCAGAAGCACTTTTATACTGTCTTGTAAGTCCAACAGGATCTGCTCTGGGCGGACTTTCCCAATTAACTGCACATGCTCCTTCTTGCCTCTCATTATCAGGGACCTGTTAAAAGCAATGTTCACCGTCAAGTGCGAAAAAGCGAGAAAGAGCATGAACCCATTCATATTTTGTAAAGTGTTCCTTTAGACTGATTCAGTTACTACCTGAAATCTTTGATAAAACCTGCAGCAGTGGCAGACACCTGGGGGCGAGGGGGGCAGTCATCCCCCAAATACTTGGGAAGACAATGGTATTTTGCTCTATCACAATGGGAAAATGTGGCATCATCTTATCAAAGTAATAGGCTTGCCCCCCCCCCTTCCTATATTTGACCGGGTGTCTGCCACTGCCTTGCAATGTAGCAAACCTCCTTGACACTAGGCAAAATAATCTACATTAAAAATTGTGCAAAAAAATTCAAATGTTCTCTGGCTTGGTTTATTTTTTCTTTCATGCACTTTTTACATCATAGCATAGATCTATTGTCCGTTTCATACTGACCAAAACATGGAAAGCGGGGCCATCAGAACCAAAGGGTATGTGGGGCTGGACCCCCCTAAAAATCGTTGCACCATACTTTATTTCCTTTATAACAGTGTAATGAATGGGAGCAATATAATGGGCAGCACCCCCCCCCCCAATATGAATTTCGTTCTGACACCACTGGAAAGACACAGCTGCTCGACTTAAACATAAAAGCAAACAGAAATTAAAAAAGGCGAACAGAAATTTAAGACAGTAAATCATTCTTTGACATACCTTGATCTCATTACGTTCTTCTTGTACCTTATTCAGTGGCATTTCTTTAGAACTATCCAAATTACTAACATGAAGGGTAGAACAACTTCTAGTAGTGATTGATTGGTTACTGAAAAACTCTTTCAGCACATGACTTTCATGCAATTTCTTCTTATAAACATCATTTGAGAAGTCATTTTTCTCTTTGACAGAACACAAGAACTCACCTATTTCCTTACAGATACCTTCAAAATCATGTGAAATTTCTTTTCTTAATTGTCCAACTTGACATTCCAAATTAAATATTATTTTCTGTTGTTCATTGCAGCAGCTTGAAACAGTAGAAACTCGTTCCCCATGCCTGATTACTGATAAAGGTTTTTCTTTAAGTACTGAATATAAATCATCAAGTTTGTCTCTAATTTTCATGTTGTCTTCTACTTTAATTTTAGACAATAAAATATCTGCTTCTGATTTTAAAGATAAGACCTGATCAAGAATATCTGTTTGCTTATCTTTAAATAAATCTGTAACAATTCCATGAACAGCAAGCTCTTGTTGCTTCAGTCTTTCCATGGTATCTTTAGCAACTCCATCTATTCTTTCTTTATAGTCCTGCAATTTCTTCTGCAAACCTTCCAAGTCAGATATGTTTCCATCTGAAATTGATTTGCATGTATCTAGCTTCTTTTGCATTTGATGTTCTAAATTAAGGAAAGGAATGCATGATATGCTAATTTCCAATTATGCAATGTTTGAAACGGCATCTTCAACATTGGAATGTAATCTTACTCTATGTAGAATCACCTTTCCTCTACGAACTGTTAAAAGTCCTAGAGGTGAGAAAAGCCCAATACTATTGGATTTGAGATGTAAAAATATCCAAGTCAGTAGGAAACAAAAGGGAAGTCCACGTTATGTTTTCATAATTCAATCTGGGTAGTTTTATTTTGCATTCTGATTGAACCTAATGCGATTCTCTGTAACCTTTTTTCTTAACTATTGTCAAATTATCAGTGAAAATTTATGCATGATATAATTTCAATGTAGTGTTCATAAAAGAAGGGAGCTGTGAATGAAAAGAGAATGAATAGATCAGATCATAATGAAATTACCTTCAATTCTCTTTTAAGCCTGCAGGGGGACTTATTGTTTTTAGCATCTTAAGGGGGTTTATAAGAGAGGGGGCATAATAAATATTTTGTAATTAAAAACCATTTATAGAAGTAAACTAAATTTTTCTTAATATTTGCAAAATAAAATGGTTGCATTGACATCAACTATTAATTTTAAAATATCTTCCTGGGCCAAGTCTTCTTCTGAAATTGAGAGTGTGAAAAGGCCAACTTCATTCCTCTGAGTACCAAGGGCCTGTAATTTTGGTAAAAGGCTCTCAAATGGCCCAATGCTTAATGCACATTAAATCTTTTTTCAGATCCATCAAGACTGGAAGAAACATGGTGTGAATTTTTATTTGATGAAAAGTATTGAACAACCAATGAATAAAATGAAATTAAATCTCAGTCTTATGTCAAGTTTACTTACTTTGGCATCAGTGAAAAATTTTTTTTAGAGGAGTGGGGGGGCTAAATTGAGAGGGGCTTGCCTGTTATGCTCATATATTCATGTTATTTTCCCCTAACATGCTTCAATCATAGGGTTGTAACTGGGACACTCAAGTGTAATCACTTAACAAACCTTCATCTCATGGATTTAGCTAAAGTTTATGGAAGAAATTGGTTTGTTCTGTTTGCTTAATTGTGCTACTGAGTATGTTTAACTAGTATACTACTGTGTATTATAACTAGTTGTTTTACTGTGAACGCCTATTAATTTGTTTCTTGTACATTACTGTTGTACGAGTAGCGAAAGTGGTTTTGTATTGTTATTACCACTGCTAGGGAACTGTCTGATATAGTTCGTAGGTGGCGTTAGTGGTAACAAGGGGAGGTCGGAGGTCACCTTAGTTAATTATCTCATTAAATTACGTTTGTAATTTAATCACAAGTATAAAGACAAAGTTACTGCATCAGATGCTAACAAACAGAGAGAGAGGCAAGAAATGAAGAAACAGGCCAGGATCAGACCTGTCAACCCTCCCTGTTCCCCTGAGGAGACTTCCAGTTTTGACTGTTTTATCCCGGTCTTCCGGTTTTTAAAATTTTTCTCACGGTTTTAAAGATGTCTAGCAGAATGTCTAGGAAGATTCTTCACATAATATTTTGAATGAACTGCGCATCTTATGCTTCAAAGACAGGTCCATTGTGTATGTTTTCTTTTTACAGAGGTATAATAAAAATATAATGGTCACATTGACTTTCCACATGACAACAATTTTTTGTTAGTGCTTACTGATTTAGTGCTTACTGATTAACAAAAAAGCACTAGGAGTTATTATGAAGATACTTCTCATGATCACTTTTGTCATAAACTGTTTGCCGAGCACAACATTTTATCAGGTATATTTATTCCCTTAACGAATTACTGTGATCTCCCTGTTTTTGACCAAATTTCTGTTTTTCTTGAGGAAAAATCTAAAATCTCCAGGTTTTGAAAATTTAAGGTTGACAGGTCTGCAGGATCCAAGAGATCGCCCACCAAATGGTAAAGTGCTTGTTATGGGTGATTCGCATGTCAAGCGATTAGACAAAAAGAAAATGAAGAATATACCCCTGTGGGTATGGGGGTCTCAAAAGTGATCAGGTCCTCATAAAACACAAAGAGATTATTGAAGAAAAGATTGATGTTGTTAAAGTCATTATACATGTTGGTTGCAACGATGTCCCAACAAGGTCATCTAAGGGAATAACAAAACAATATTGATGACACGGTCCAAAAAGCTCAAGGAGATGAAGAATAATGTTAGAGTATCTGTATCAGCTATCTCAGAAGAGACCGGACACCAATACAGGCACCGCGCACCATTCGAAAAGTGGGTGGGCTGAAAAGGGTGTAAATTTTTTGGGGTTACGCCCTTTAGAACGCTGGAAAACGCCCCTTTTAGAAAAAACTTGCTTCTTTCCCCTTATTTTTTATAAACAGTCTATTTCAGAGAAGATAACAGTACTATAAAGATAGATTTAACAACATAAAACACCAAGAAAATGAACAAAAATGAGTTCCTAGTCAAGACAAACTGCTACTTCTACTTGGGATTCGATAGAGTAAGCTTTCCAAAGTTGTGTTAGAGTAAACTTTCTAAAAATTTCTAGCCTATTATTGCAAAAAAGTGGGGGGGGGCTATGGCCCCTGCTAGCCCAATGGCTGCGCAGTGCCTGGACCAATATTAACCATAAAATAGTTGAAACAAATGAAGCACTAAAGAAGTACTGAGCCTGTCATGTTATGGAATGGACTTTCTCAGCCATGGGAATATAGCTTTTAAACACCTAGCTTATGATAAACTACATCTTAACCCAAAGGGGCTAGACTGTTTGCTAGAAATTCAATCAGAAATGCTAATTTATGGTAATACAGTGCTAGTGTTGATGCCTGTTTACAAACTAAAACTAAAATTCCAATGAGGAAGCATTCCTTGCTGATGTTTCTGCTAAATGTTGGGAGCAAATGCTCACAGAGACAGATGACATTAATGTTTTGGTCAATTACTGGTCCAGCCTATTTTCCCTGATCATTGAAAACATCTTCCAATATGTTAAATGCGCGTCCCTGAAAAATACTACCCCTGGATTAACCAGAATCTTAAGAACTTAATGCGGTAAAGAGATAAGCTAAAAAAGCAGCAGTTGCAAGTAAGTCACCACTCCTTATGGATTCATACAGGCAAATCCACAATAAGGTCAACACTCTCAATGTCCAGTTAAAAAGGGAATACAACACTAATAAGATCTCTGCATGTGAAGGGAACATGAAGGAATCATGAAAAACCATCAATGAACTTCTTAATAACAGATCCAAGTCCAGTAATATTGACTGCCTGAAGGATTGTGATCAGGGTCGTAACTTGGCCAATAGTTTGGGGGGGGGGTGAAAAGGGTTTCTGCCCTGCAAAACTGAGTGGTGCCCTGCAGACCTAGTAGCAACGGTTTGTCTATAGGTTACTAGTGAAAGCTTTACCAGTGTACACTGGTCTTTACCAAGGACAAACTTCTTAGCAATAAAAACAAACTTGAAACTTCATTGCCTATGAAATTTCTTTTTCTCTACATGAGCGTAAATTGTTTTTTATATTCACTTCATTTAATGTTGGTTTGCAAAATTAAGCTAATAAACAGCTTATTGGGGGGGGGGGTACATGATGTAGACAGCGCAACGAAATTTAGCCCAGTGGGGCTAAGAGTTGAGTTTAGTGAGGTAGGAGGACCCACCATGGTTGGGGCCGACGTGAATAAATTTTTTGAAATTATACCTTGTAAAAGGGCTAAAAAGCATCTTTCAGACAAAAAGTTAGCAAAACACTATTGTGCTAAAAGAACTGATTGTTTATTGAAAATATTATTGTTTATTGGGAAAAATAGGGAGGGGGAGGTCATGCTAAAACTCTAGTGTTAGATGTTGGGGAAGGAAAGAAACGGCAACCTTTCGTTTCAGATTGCACATAGTTGTGAATGACAGAGGAAGATGTTGTTTTGATTGGGAGAATTTTTTTTCCTGAACAGAAATGTGCAGTTTCTTGTATCAAGAAGGCCATGTTTACACATCCAAAATTAAAACATTGCAATGATACAGAAAATGATTTACTGAATTAATGCAAATAAAAGAAAAATAATAAAAATTTACGTGAAAAAGTTAGCAATTAGATGAAACAAAATCGATATCTTAACAATTTATTATGTTTTTTAGTTCATGCACTGTTAAAAAGTAATAGAAAAAATGATAAAAAAATTCCTATCTTGACCAAAGTGAGGGACTTCAGCCCCTTATTCCTCCCCAGTGACGCCGAGCTTGTCATGAAAATAATTTACAACTTAAATTAATTTATATGGACTCAATCTTGCCCTCATAAACATATGCATCAATCATTGCATCCATTGGCTATGACTTTCGGTAAGGAATGCTTTCGCTTTGCTAATAACGGAGCTCTTCCTGACATACCTTTTCCGTTCTCTAAAATGCAATGTCAGGAAGGGAGGTTTATAACAAATATAATATTTCCATTTCAAAATTCGTGAACGGCCCTTTATGAACTTTAGAGGTGGCATTTCTGCGTGGCAACAAAGCTCTTCTTGGCGCCCTGCGAAATCTTTGATTGCCCTGCGAAATCGACTATTTTTTGGATTAGGGGGGTGTCACACCCCCTACACCACCCCCACGCCCCCCGGTAGTTTCTTCCCTGATTGTAATAAAGTGATTGATCACAAAAATGATATATCTAATGCTATTAACAGTTTCTTTTGCTCAGTGGGCAAGGATCTTGCAGAAAATATTGACCAGGTTCCCAACCCCCTTCTGTCAGGTGATTATGAAATCAACAAAAAAGAGCAGAGTTTCACTTAAAAACCTTTGAGGTGCAGCAGAGCAGGGATGCATTTGCAAAAGTAAAAGCAGCAAAGAGCTTTGGGGTTGACAACATTTCTAGCTACTTCCTGAACCAGGCTCTGCCATTTATTGAAAAACCCCTGGCTCTTCTGTTTAACACATCCATTTAAACAAGCCAGTTTCCAGACATATGGAAAGTAGCTAAAGTTACTCCAATCCATAAAGATGGAGATTGGACTGAAAAATCTAGCTATCGCCCAATATCAGTCTTGCCTGTCATCTCAAGGCTCTTTGAAAAACTTGTTTTCAACCAACTATACTAGATGACACCAGCCTGTGTTATCGATCTTCTGATATTACTGAGCTGAATGAGGCTATTAACAATGACCTCAGTAAATTAGACACCTGGCTGCATGGTAACAAACTGACTTTGAATGTTGCCAAAACTCATTCCATGCTTATTGCAACAAAGCAAAGGAAAAAATTCTTAAATGTCAAAATGAGGAGTTGGACCTAAAGATATGCAACAAAGAGCTGACACAGTCCAAACAACCAAATACCTTGGCCTTCTGATTGACAGTTCTCTTGATTGGAAAAAGCAAATCAAAGCAGTTTCTACTAAAGTCTCCAGAGCCAGAACTTATTAACTGTGAAACAAAAACAATGGTTTACAAGTCCTTGCATAAGTTGGCTCCAGAATACCTCTGTAGCCTTTTTACCAGTAACTCACAGTGTGCTTCCCAGAGATCCTGTAATAATAAAACAGACCTGAGACTGCCCAGGAAAAGAGAAACACAGAAAATGGGAAAAAATGTTTTTTTATAGAGGAGCAAAACTGTGGAATAGCCTCTCAGCTGAGTCTAAGCAGGAATCAATACTGAGTCGTTTCAAACATTCTATTTAGTGGACATTTGTTTTTATTTTTATTATAACTCTTGTATATTAATTTATGTAAATAAGTATACTGCTATAAATCGGGTTTTATAATTATGGTTTTCTAAAGTATTTTTAATTGTAATTGTTGTTTTAAGCTAGGGCCCCTTGTTAATCAACTTTGTTGAAGGGCAACCCTAGAAATGAAATATGAAATAAATATGAAATAAGCTATCTATTTCCATGCCAGGGTGTATTCCATGTAGTTTACGCCGGAGATCTCCGGCGTGGACTTAGCTTTTTCCTCGGCGTAGCGGCGTGAAATTTGCTATTTGCGAGCCTTGGCGCATTGGCGTACGTGATAAATTTTCGCGATCGGCGTAGCAAAAACGGTACTTGTACAGAATACGTGGGCAGCCTGATTATATTGATATGGACAGTAAAAGCAATGCAAACTATAGATTAATCGAAAGCTTGTATGTTTTACACTTGGCGTTGCAACTAGAATAGGTTGAAATTTCTCTGGCGTGGGTCTAACATGGAATGCACCCTGGTTTCCATGGCGTCTGCCCCCGATATAAAAGTCCAAAAAAACGTTATGAGATATCAATATGGATGTACATACAATGTTTTAAAACAATTTATAACTAAATTGAAATATTTCTTACCAGCTCTAGAAATCTTGACAACATCATGCTGCCCATGGTTTTCGATGAAACAGTCACAACAAAGCGGACTATTGCAGGCATTGCAATGGTACCTCAGCTCAATACTGTGGTTCAGACACAGTGACAGGTCGTTTTGGCGCTTGAAAACAAAATGGGAACCCTCTTTACATGCTTTGCCTTGGGCAGAGTTAAAGCACTTTTCACAAATCACCTTACCACATTCACAACATTCGTATAAAGACGTTTTCAAATCCTGACAGAAATCACACTTGAGTTGCTTGTTGTCATCCTGCAGTGGAGAGGCTGTGTGTAGTAACTGTGTCACAACTAGGCTCTTTGGCACGGTAGAGTGGAACGGCAGAGAGCACTGAGTTTCGCCGTTGCAAGTTGGACACTTCATAATGAAACCTGTTATTCCCTTGCCGGTGCCGTTCTCCGTTAGAAAATCGGGAAAAACAACCTTCACATCATGTCCATCGGTCTTTTTCTCGATGTATTTAGTTGCAAAAATACTCGCCAGGCAATTGAGACAAAAGGAATGTTGACAAGGTAACATCCGCGGGTTTAGCATCCTTTCGAGACATATACCACATGTAATGATTTCTTCAATATTTGCCATACTCAAGTTGTTACCTTCACCAGAGACCATTGAAAGAAACCCGGCAACCAAACACAGCTTAAGCGCCGATGGCGCTCGGAATAGACTATAGTTGATTGGCAGGTCAGTACTTCCTCGCAAAAAACACTTCTCCGAAACTTCTGATTTCTTTGGTTACCACAATACACCAATTTGACTTACGGCCTCGTTTTGAAAACTTCTTCAACATTTTTTTGTATAAAATTTTTGACCTCAGATTGAGATTGAGAGCAATGATTTTTAGTCTTATTGTAAGTTTTCATTATCATATTGCTCACGATATTGATTTTATGACAACACAAAGATAAAAACTTTATAAGGGATTTGACCGTGATTGGCGACTAGGGGGGTTAAAGTTTCCCCCGGAACGATTTTGGCGGTCAAATCCCTTACAATTTTTCAAACTTCATTTCTCCGTAAAATCTCAAATACAAGCTGAAACAATATGAAAAATGGTATCCCGCCTGAAATTATGGCGATGAAACTAAATCTGCGCTTAAAAAAGTCGTATAATTAAGTTTGGAGAAATTTCCAAAACGAGGTCGTAAGTCGAATTGGTGTATGAGGTGTATAGAATTCTATACACCTCATTGGGTTACCATAAGACCAGTCCGTTGTTGTTGTTATGGTCGCAAACCCAGAGGATTTTCCTGTAACTAAAATTGCAGAGTTTCAGGGGTATAAAACACGAGATATTTCTTACATGTGACGGCAAACACTTGCCAAACTGATCTTTCTAATTCCCAAGTTTCTTGAGCTACATGAATTTTTCCGAGGGGTTTATTACTCTATGCTCTTTCCAAACAGCGTACGAGAATTTATAGAGAACAGTGGGATTTTTAAGGATTTTCCGGGGATTTTTCTCGGAAGAAAACTGATTTTCGTAAAAGTTGTACGATATTTTTGTCGAGCTATTCTCAAATCGGATCTTCGGTTATTTTCAAAAATTGATCGGATTTTTAAGATTTTTCGGGCGTTTGCAAATTACTTCCCAAGCCATTCCTGGTTGAGATACAGCGAAAATCGAGGGTGCATTTCACCATACCGTTGTAACCTGCCTGTATCTAGAGATTAGACTGGAATTACGCCATTTTTGAAAATAACACAACACAATTAATCATCATATAAGATTACAACAACACCGCAATAACTAGGAAGATGGTTTTATCAGGGCCTATTTTAAGAAATTTTCGATACTGCACCTCTATAATTATCTTTTTTATAAAGGAAATTTTTGTTGCAATCATTGCAAACCCCTGTGAACCCTAGGTATCTTAGCCATGCAAGCGTAGCGAGGAAATGCCCCGAGTTTTGAACACGTGTATAGGCCATGATGCAGAAATCACATACAGACAGACGATAGTGTACACAATCAACAATAACACATCAAAACATAAACAAAACAAACAGTAGTTATAAAACTTGAATAGAAACATGGTCATTTATTTCTTGTAAACGGAGTCACTATCTCATGTTTTCAGAGCCTCTTTTAAGCAAAACCAACTACTGGGGAAAATCTTAGTTTGGGGCCCAAGCCAGTACACAGAAAAAATAGCGCCATTGTTATAATAACTTTGAATAAAATGTATATGACATAACAGAAATTTTAACATGCAAAACCATTTTAAGTGTTCAAATTGAGGTCCACACTTTTGAAAAAATTACTAATAGCAATTATAAACAACCATTGTCTTTTTGAAAAAACTTTTTAATAAAACTTCTAGTCTGATATATTTCTTGGTCAGGCTGTCTGTCACGCCTCTCTTTTTGCTTCAAAAATTCAGCAACTGCATTTCTTGGATCATAAAAGGCTGTTCCTTTACCATTTAAGGAGATGTGCATAATGCTGTTTATTGACTGTTGGCTAAGTGAAGCTCTGTTTGAGGTCTTGATATTGTTGTAATGAGAGACTGTTCTTTCAGTCCCCATGCTATGTGGGGTTAAGGTTAAAAACGATGCTAGAAATGTTTTCAAAAGACCACAGCTTGCTTGCACCATTTTTCTTAATTTCAATGCGTAAAATGTGCCATTGTCTTCAATAGCAGGATCTTCAATGGCAACTATCTTCCTCCATGACATACATGTGTCAGAGACAAAATCTTCAATCTTTTCTGGGCCAAATAGTTGACTGGCTAAATCTCTGCTTGCTGTGATGAGCTCTGTAGATGATTTGGCATCTAAAATTTTCATCAAATTTTTTAAAGTTCCATCATTTTTAAGGTTCATTCTCTCATCTAAAAAATTTATTGCTGATTGGACAATCTCTGTTCTCACTGCCATGTCATTCCTGTGTGTTGTTGTCACATATTTGTTCATTATGTTTCCTTTCTGTCTTGAATTAGTTGGAGAAGAAACTTCTTCGAAGTTTCCACGACATTTCTCCTCTCTCCCACCTGGTATTGGTATTTCATTCATCACTTTGAGATTCTCAACTGCAGCATCTCTTGCAGTTATAATATCCAACAAAATTAGGTGTGACTTTTGAAAAATTTTCTGGAGATTCTTAAATATTTTGCACAAATCAAACATCAAAGTTGTTAACCAAAACTGTTGACCATCATGTTTCCATTTATCTAAAAAGCCTTGAGCCATTCTTTTTTCAATTTTTTCAGCGTGAATTTCACCAGAACACATCTTTGTCCACACTTGCTTTGCTGCTTCAAGATTATTTAGCACTGCCTTCAGCACATTCAAAGTGTGCTCAGCAAATCGCACTTCAAAGTGCTTAGGAAATGTCAGACATTTGGGATCTTCTTTGTGAAGGTACTTTACTCTGTGAGGTGATTGTCTGAAAAATTTGGAAACAGCAAGTACATTGGTCATCCACAATGACAATTCAGGAACTTCAGACTGTACAGACTCCAAAGCCAAATCAGAGCGATGGCATATGCACCATGCAGTGAGCAATTCTTTTCCAGTGTAATCCTTTAGAAGTTTCCAGAGTCCACCATTCTTACCAGTGTTGGCATTTTCACCGTCTGTAGTTATTCCAACAAGTTTCTCTGTATCAACTCCCACACTCTTTAAACAAGTGGTAAGTGCATCAAGCAAACCATCTGCACCCCCAAGGTCACTACTTGAAATACCCAGAAATACAGTTTTCACAGAAACTTCATTTTGTGGGAGAAATCTTGCAGTGATGAATTTGGAATCCACTTGTTGTTTGTCTGAACTGCCATCAATTTGTACTGAATAGCAGACACATTCTTTTAACAAATCTGCTACTTTTTTCATTTCATGTTCACTGATAATTTTTCTCATTTCAGCATATGTCATAGGGTCTCTGTAATGGTAGGCAGAGCCTGGTTGATTGTAAGGAACAAAATCAGCATCCCATCCATTATCTCTAAATATGTGCAACAAATTGTTGCTATGATCACCAGACAAAGATCTTGATGCCCAGCTCCATGCACTGACAGTTTCTACTCTGCAGTCATTGTATACATCAACTGCAAGTTTTAGAAGCAATTGTAAGGTCTCAGCTTTACATTTCTTCACTATTCGTACCCAGGGATGGGCATCTGACATATCCTTCCAAGCATCATCAAGCTTTTTGAGTCGTAATGCCTCTTCATGGGCAGCAGAACATAAATGGTCAACTATCAAACGAAGCCTGTCCTTACCATCAACACGAATTCCTTGAGCCACAGGTATTCGACCATTGACGGTGAACCTTTTAACATGCATTTCAAGCTGGTTACAAACAAGGCATTTCATGATAGGCCTTTGCCTTTTGTCTTTTCTTTCATATCTAACTTCAAGACAGCTCTCAGACATAATAAGCCAGTTTAAGTCTAATTTCTTTCCTTTGTACCAGTGAGTTCCAAATTCATCTTGTTGTTTTGCATTTTCAGTTGTAACATTTGTAGTGTCACTCTTTGCCACTTTGCTGGGGGGTGGCGAGGATTCATCATGTAGTAGGCCTTCCTCTAGTACTTCTGCTGTATTTTCAACCTCAACAGTGTCGCTATCCTTCTTTCCAAACATTGAGAAAATCGACTTCTGACCCACAGCTGAGGCACATTCCTTCAAAGCTCTTTTCTTGCTTTCGAGTCGCTTTTGGTGTCCACTCTTCTCTTTTTTCTTCATTTTGAAATTACGAGATTAGATATAGGTCATTTGAGATAGGTAGATCGAAAATAAAAATATTAAAAGCACGTGCTTGAGTGGCATGTGTACCAGGCTCGCAGATTGAATTGAATTGACCAATTCCTGGTAATCGAGATCAAAAGGCGAAACTGAGGCTCTTGAGGGCAGTCAAAGCTTCGAGAGAAGAGACGGGAGAAACTTGTCCCAGTCGCAGACCCTTGCACAAAGTTGAAAGAACAATGGAAATGAAAACAACAAAACAAATCATGGTACATAATGTGAAAAGGGCCCCTAACTACTGGGGCAAAATTAGATTTTTTTGCTTCACTACTGGGCCAGATGAAGGGCCTACTGGGGCAGAAACCCCACTAGTTGCAATGTTAAAAGAGGCCCTGCATGTTTTGTCTGGAAAGTACAACGAAAAAGTTTTATTAGGCTCTTTTTGTTAAGTTAAGTGAGCTTCTGCTAGATGCCCAGAGCATGATAGGACAACTGATAAATTGTTAGTGAATGTTTTGTCTTCAACAGGATCAAATTACGAAATTTACAGCAATGCTGACATTTACAGGAGATGTTTTGTTTTTGGTTCTGGGCATTTCGTTTTGTTTAAAGTTTTGAAAGAGAGTCTTCCCGATGGTCATACGAGAATTACAATACATGAACTCTATATCGAACTGACGAGGAAAATTACATTCTGTGAACAAAGCAGGAATCTGGGATAGCCGCAAATAGACATTTTCACAAATCCCAAAATTGAATACTGCACAATTTCGAAATCAATACTGCACGTCTTTAAATTAATACTGCACAAAGTGTGAAATACTACACACTAAAATATGTGAAATACTACACACTAAAATAGGCCCTGGTTTTATCGGTGACTAACAAAAATACTGCACATACAACCAGGATGAAGAATCGGGTTTCTTTACTTTGTACAAATATACTAATGCTGAATTATTTGGGGGCGCAGAGCGCAGACCCCTTTGAATGCCGGATACCCTGGGTACCAGAGCCTCAATGAAAGAGATGATCGAACCAGTGCCAAAGAGAGGGGGATCAGAGGGGTCACTGACCCGGGCGCCCTTGGCTAAAGGGGCCCATAAATAATATCTCAATAAAAAAACTATAAGTGATAATCGTGTCATTATAACAAACTGTCAATAATAGAAACAATAACGACAAAAGTCTATGAAGGAAGAAAGGTAAAAGCAGTACGAGTGTCAGAGCAATGACTGCTTGAGTGTCAAAGATACTGTACTTTTGTTAAGAATTTCTCATCTTTGTAGGCGTGGCCTGAAGGAGTTGAAAATCTTCTGAATATGTATCAAATAACAGGGCCGGTGAAACCAGGGGGCCGGGGGCATGGCCCCCCACTTTTGTGCAGAGCTAAAGAAAAATTTTGACAAAAGTGAAAATAAATGTAGTATATGATTCTGTAAGTAACTTTGCCAAGTATTCTCTTGAATGTGTCCTTAGCTTTACCTTGATTGCTATGTCTTTACCATAGAAGACATACATAAAATTGAAAATGGGAATTAGATCGAGAAAATCGGTCATTGTCTAAGTTTTAAAACGAGTGACAGCTTGGCTTAGCAAATGGATCGAGAAATCTAGTCCAGAATAACTTGGTGCCAGCACAAATTGACGGAGTTTCGTTTTTTCCATTGCCTAAACTTGGCACACAGGGTCTATTTGTTAACGAAAACTTTCTCAGAAACATTACAAGAAGAGAAAAATCAGCTGTTGAAGGAAACATCTGGACAGAACTTTTTTGAGGATATGAGAAATAAAGTATGGGCAGATTTGTTCTTAAAAAGTGTCATCAAGAAAACTTCAGAGTTTGATCGTTTGTATAATCCATTCCTACTAAGAAAGAGAAAATATCGACGCAATTATAAATTCTATTTAAACTCATTTTGGCAAGCCCAGTTTAAAGGTTTTTCAAATTTTTGTTAAAGCATTTAATTTCCGAAAGAGTATAGATCAGATGTTACAAAGTTATGTCTTAACTGTACAAAATTGCTTAAATTCTTATTTTTAGTAGATAGTTCTTCTGTTGATATTTCAGCGTTAATATTTTTTATTAACCCGTGTTTCATTTATTTTTCTCCCCCATCTTATTTCGGCTACTTTTAAAATCTAAGAAAATGTTTCATTACGAGCTATATGATAGTGGTTATTCTAAAACTTTGCAAACTTTTTAATATTTCAAGTCAACATCACAATTAATGTGACTATGCGACACCTTCAGTCAAAATTCATTTTAGATACAGTTTCTGGCCACCCTTAAGACACTATTATTCTAAAATTTGTCTTGCCGCCAACCATGGTGGCGGCCCTTCTAAAGCCCTTTCAAGACTTTAATATTTTGGCCCCTCCACTTTCAAATACGTTTCGCCGGCCCTGAATAATGTGATTACAACAGGGGAACAGACAGCAATATGTACAATCATTGTCAAGTACTTTGAACTCTCAGGAATTTCCATTGCTTTTTATATTTTTCAATTCGTCCCGATTACTCCTATTTCCTCACTCCCTTCCCCCTAAGCAATTTTGTTAATTTAGAAAAATAACATAAAATTTGCAGAAAAAAAGCGTACTTTCTAATCCCCCGCGTCTTTTTGTAGTAAACCAACATTAATTAAGGGGGAATGGGAATGATACATACCATTAATTAACTCCAATTTGAGACAGAATTCATTACTTCATGAGGCCACTCAGACTTCGAAGCGATGGGGAAATTTGCCCCCTTGTCCCCTTTTTGCGGCCCTGCTTTCAAGCCCCCTAAAAGCCAGATACTGTTATAGCGCTTCTCTCGATAAAATTGTAGTACTGCACCACTAACTATCAACAAAAAAATCAAAGAAATGTCTTTACAAATTAATTTCAACAATTCAATATTGCCAACATATCTAAACAACATTAAACTAAATTTATTTAACCTAGTTCAATAAAGGAAGAGTACGGAGAAAATTTTTGTTTTAAACTATTATTTCCTATTTCACAGCTATTATGCAACTAGTTAACGCTAACATGAAGCCTCTAAGAGACTGCACTACAGGCATACTATTCTCATGAGCAGGAGGCAAATAATCGAAAAAATGCAAATTTGATAAAAAGTCTATGACCTGGTGTGGTATCCTCCAGGGATCTGTCTTTAGTCCTTTTTTGTTTATTATAGGTATCAATGACCTCTTTTTGTTTAGGGGAATGAAAATGCGTTTTTATTTGATGCACGGGAACATTTTATGCACGTGCAACGATGGTCAGTAAATAGGTCAGTAAAGTGAAATGGAAAAACCCCTTTGAGTATCACTGGCTAGTTTTAAACAGGTTTAATGCTTTGACGAAGGTGGCCTTATTCATTATCGTGTGTCGTGCACAATGCAAATAGGCCAAATACTTTCACTTGGATTTGTAGAGCATGCCAGTAACATTAATCTTGTGCCAGTGATTTAAAGTTTTATCCATTTAAACGGCCGTCGCTACCAATTCTGCTCAAGGGGGGTTTCCAGCTCACATTTGCCTCAAAGTTGGTCAAAATTTAAGAACAAGCTTAGGCTGAGGTGTTGTAAAATGAACTTTTGAAGAGGCGAAGCCCTTTAAAAATACCGTCTCAAAGCGAGGAATTTTTTGTCATCTGGGGGTGCTTTATCGATGAATTGCCACACCTTTCGGCAAAAGAGGATTGTTAGCAAATGGGGCCTGAAGGCTTCATGCCTCAAAGTTGTGGAAAAATTTAGAAGAGCCAGCCCATCGATTTACTGGTTCTTAGAAAAGAGCCATTTTTATTGATATGCTTGAAAGTTTTCCCAGATCGAGTGGTTTCTCTTTTCAAGAGCAAAACATTAGATGCTTGATCGTTGGCTATGCAGCAACTAGTCCCTGTAACAGCCATATGCTAGACCTCCGTGTTATTGACAATACTGAAAGAATATGTTCTCTAATGTTTTTTCTTTGTGCTTCTGAATAGTAGCTTTATAGCATTTGATATTTAACAGACCTTTAAATTTTTATTTTTATTTCTTAAGTCAACAAAATATTAGGAGAGTAAATAGAAACTTCAAGCTTTGTTTCTTATAAAACAATTCGAGAGGCATGTCACATCACAAAAATCGAAGGGCAAATTACTCGAAAAATCCGCGTACATTTATTAACAAAATCCGAAAAGTCCATTTAGATCCGCAAAAGAAAAACGAAAATCTTGTCGAATCTAAAAAAATCATTAACATTTGGAAAATATTTATCAATTTTCTGGTTTATCAAATGATTTACGTGTGTTTGTTGTTGTTTATTCTCAGCGTTTTGTGGTGTTCCTTATTAGCGTGTACAGCTCTGCCTATACAATATTTAGAGCACTTTATGACAGACCGGTAAACATTAATTTTCAGTTACAAAAGCTAAAAGATCTTATAAAAAATAAAAAGTTTGAAATAAATAGAAATTCAGAAATCCTATGCTGATTAGTACTAGGCAATTGTTGCTATTTAAATACAACTTAAGCTTTGCTTTGAAAGTTTTGAGAGCAGATCTGTTTTCTTAAAAACTACCTTCATCATCTTAGGCCTCCAAAAATGAGCATGATTTTTTACCATCTAGCGACCGAGGGCTACCATACACTGATATGGGGCTGTAAAAAACCCTAGCACTCCCTTAGCGCAACCCCTGCTTAAAGAATTTTGGACCTTGCAATATTTAAGACCTTATAATATTTTACACTTTGCAACATTTAGCATTGACAATATTTCGCATTTTGCAGACTGAAAAATGCTGTAAGCGGAGTTTCTTTTCGAGGTTCCTTGTGCCTCATTGGACAGAAATGATGCGGAGAGCTGTTCATCATTTTTTAAAAATATGAATTACTTTTAATTATTATCTTTCTGCTCTAAATTCAAAAAAATACTTTCGCATTTTGAAAGTGGCATTGTACCATACGGTTTCCTTGGTTACGTAATGATATTCTTCATATTGACAGCTGGTGAGGTAAAACTTTGCTTGTAGCTACGTTGCAGAGAGGACATACGAAACTTGGATCTTCCATACAAGATACCTGCAATTGAAAATAATAAAAATGCGAATTGAGACAAGGGACAACCAGATAAGGAAACTCAAGAATCGCAATTTATGATACAGATATTAGAACTTTCAACGTCTATGTCATGTTAATTATTTTATAAGCTATTTTCCTATTTTCGATCATCACAAGTTCTTGTATTGAATCTGCTCTCCTAGAGTCATAAATTGATTTACGTTCTGGAAGAAGTTATCATACCTTCGAATACCCTATCAGAGCAAAGGCTTTGTCCTGATGTTTTTGTGGATTGCTTATCTAAAGGCCGTGTTGAAAGTCGTGCCGTACCGTGCCGAATCAGAATATAAAGAGGTTCTGCGTTGGTACGACGAGTGGCACGTTATGTTATTATACTGCCATACCGTTCAATGCCGAATCTTTACTAGCACATGTGCATCTTTTAAATAAGTTATATGTCCATAAAAATTTCAAATAAGCTACTACCAGTACTGTTTTTGCACGAATTCATGGAAGAACAGTACTGGTTTTTATACCGTAAATCATCGAATTCCTCTCAAAAAGCCCCTCTCCCTCGAATAAGGTAGGTGATGATCGAATTCTAAAACCGAAGCTCACATTCGCTCATTGTAAAGCCAAATCTCCAATTAGAAAAAAATCAGCGAAATGCGAAAAAGTTTTGCCTAGATTCCTCGCAAAGTACATCTCTGCGAAAAAAAGGTTAAATGAGTTGAACTTTATTCGCTTTTCGATCGAGGAATCCTTCCGCAGCCAATCATGATCCGTATTGCTTCGTCATGCTTCAAAACTTTCCATTCCAACGATACGAGGTCAAAAAAAACATTCACAGGAATTTTTCACGTGAAATATTTCCAACACTGGAGATTTGGCTTAAGAGAATGAAATTATTTTGTGAAGGACCAAGGGCTGAGCCAAGAATAATTTTTCATCTATTCCAAGGCCTATTAATTTTTCTTCAAAATTCTGATAAATGTTTTCCCCCAATCACGATTGGTATTCCCCCCCTCCATTCCCCCACAAATTCCACCTCTGCCCATTGTCTCTGCCATGACCCTTTAGCTTTTCAAACATCTGGCATTGCTCCTTTAAGGACCATGAGTTGGTGGAAATTTTTTATGCGCTTATATTCAGTCGAAGATTTAGTATATTTGTACAAGTTTGTTTAATTGCCTGCAAACTGACATTTATAAACTATACAAACAAGTCCATATTAAAAACTTTCAAAACAGCCATGCTTAAAGTTTATATTAGGGAAAGAAGCCACTTACTTTGATGCAGTAGTAGCAGAAGTGATGTCCACAGTTGGCAACATAGGGTTGAGTTGGGAGTTGATTGCACACCGGGCAATATTTGGATAGGCTTGAGGTTTGGTTAGCGCCTTCCAAAGATGGCACATTTGAGCTGTGACCAAAGAATCTACGGACCAGGTTTTTTAATCCATACATTTTTATGAGTGGGAGTACAAAGAAGATAAATTCCTAAAAAGAATGAGACATCATTACTAGAGGAGAAACAGAAAAACGAACGAAGGAGAGACAGTTCTAGCCTATATCTATCAGGTTTACCTTCATTCTGATTTTGCATATCAAAGCCACTTTCTTATTTGCTTCCTTTGGTCCAAGTTTTGGTGTGAGCTTCTCCTTGTTGGTCATCGTCATAAGATTGACTTTATAATACTTGCACGACTTGAGATGGGGCTTTTTAAACCATGACGGCTTTCTCGGACAATTGCGAAGCTTTATTGGACCCCGCATTGAAAATCTCTTAGGGCCTGTTTATATGAGCAAATTTATCCCACCTCTCAGCCAATAATCTGACAGGTGGGATGAAATCATCTAATGTTTACATGCAAATTGAATCCCACCTTCCAGCTGTATATGGAGAAAATCATCCCAACTTCCAGCCTGTGTGTTGACAAGTGGGATGAAATTTGATCCCATTATATGAACATTTCATCCCATCTTCCAGCTTCATCCCACCTTCCAGCGTTTATATGGGAAAAATGGAAAAAAATTCATCCAACCTTAGTGAGATCTGACCTCTCCTGCAGTGGGATCTCATTTAACCGGGCTGGCTTGTTTTCCATATAAACGCAAAATGAAAAACACAAAGGATTCTAAAGAAGAGTGGGATCTCACCTCTCAGCTTACAGTCAGTGGCGGACACTTGGAGGGGGGCGAGGGGGGCGACCGCCCCCAATACTTTAGAGGACAATGGTCTTTTGTTCTAAAACAATAGCAAATGTGACGTCATCTTATTTAAACAATAGGCTTGCCCCCCCCCCAATATTTGATCAAATGTCCGCCCCTGCTTACAGGCTTGAAGATAGGATGTTTTTTCCATATAAACAGGCCCTTAGTAACAACTTCTAAAGGATTGAAAACTAGAAAATGCTTTAGAAGCATCCCTGCATAAAGTCATTGAATATAATTTTGAAACCTTAGACATACTTGCGAAAGAGTGCTTCTCTTTATTCTTCGGGCAACCAGAAGAAATATAAGTTTCACATGATATCTTAATTTGAGAGACTTCAAATAAATGTTTAAGACAGAAGAGACTAATCAAGATTTTCCTTGCTGCAAGTTTTCATCCTTTGACGTTGGTACTTCTGTTACCAATAACTTCTTTAAGTAACTGATCCAATCAAGTTAAGTTCCTTGACCAATCAGTAATCCTTACCTAATAGGATGGCATTGCTAATATCTCCTTGATGCTTACCTTGTTGCGAACCTTACCAGGAGAACTAAGGGCAGGACGCCTCGTTCGTGTTTATTGGATCTGATGGCCTGGAGCAAGGAACCGTTGAAAAAAAATCTATATGCTCCTATAATCACATGACAGGTTTTCAAAGCCCAGAAAAGTGTCAATCTTTCCTCTGGACAATACCCGCGAGATGTGCAAAAACAAAGCCTGTCTTGGCTGTGGCTCTCGACCGTTGACCACGTGATCAACATATTTTCTGAGTTCTGTTCTCATCCCTGAAGAACTCATTGTGAAATCAAGTTTAAGGCTTGTTTTTATAATATATACTAAACTTTAAAAATAGCCCATGGTTTAAAAATAGCCCACAGATTATATAAAGGACTCACTGCATAACCATGCCATAAAATTTCTCTGTTCATGAATGTGAAGCTTGCCTGTTGGGAAAAGAGTAAGTTATGACAAAAGCTTTAAGATGAGGGAGCAATTGATAGATAATAACAAGAACGTAGCGAAATCGCGAAAAGAGTAGGACTGTTGATAGGACAAGTTGGTAACAGTTCCTGAATTATCAAAAGGACATTTTTACATATTATTGATCACCAGTGGCGAATTTTTCCCAAACTGGGTCTGGTGCTGCAGCAGAAAGGAACCTATTATTGGGCCTATTCACCTCTGTTTTCTTCTCTGTTTTCATTTAGATCTAATTCAGAAATTGGCCTAATGCTGCAGCACCAGTAGCACCCACCTTAATCCGGTCCAAGCTGATCACTATCTCAATTACTGATCTTGCATGGAGGCAGCGGCTTTCCGAATTTCATCCCAGCAAAGATTGATAACATTTCATTTCAACAATGTAGTGCATACGCTTTTAATAAAACCATGAATGAATTTTACAATTTTCATCTTTTCATATGCTATGAATATGAGTTTTACAATACTCATCGTAAAAATCTTTCATATGCTATCAGTGTCCAAGTATTTCATCCTCCATGAAGTAGGATAAATAACACTTAAATTGTAGGCTAGAAACAACATTCCTGATAAAAAATGGCATTTTCTATTCGATACATTGTAGAAGTCCCATTAGTTCGTGAGGTAAACAAAGTTTCTGAAATTTCTAAACTTCCGACTCATACCCAAATCGCAAGATTTTTGAACAACAACAGACAAATTTTATGAAACGTAGGATTATTCCAATCGGATATTACATCGATTTAGATACATTCTAGCCTGCTTAATTTATCAAATTCTTTTATAAAACTTTAAAAATAAAAAAACTAAGCAAAATGTTACGAAAAAAGAATCATGACAAAGTTACACTAAATTTAAATCGAAGCAGGTTCAAAAATTAATCCCACTTCTCTGATAATCCCACCTCTGTAATAATTCCACAACGAGGTTTAATCAATTATCCCGCAGCAGGAACACGAAATAATTCGGTGTAAATTAACAGGCTCTTACCTTTTGTATCGACTGGGGCTTGTTGTATACGTGTTGCAAACCAAGCAGACGCTCCACCAGCGATGGATATCTTGGGACGTTGATGAAAAATTATAACATAATTTCAGAAAAATAAGCAAAGAACTAAAAGGTGAAGAAGGCTTATCATGCTAATTGACGAGATTATTTAATTCAAAGGAAAAATAAATGCAAGATACAATATCTCTCCTTTACTCCCCACAATTTTATCAGAATTCGAAAATATTCAGAGAGTTCCTTTACTTCTGCTCTTTTCATTTGCATAATGAACAATCGATGATCAAAAATCAGTGGACAGCAATCACACAATAATTGATCAATCAATGATCATTTACTTGCTATGAGACAAACACGTGAATCATCGATCGGTCATTGATTGATCCTAGAGCAATCATGTGAACCATCGATTGGTTATTCATTGGCCCTACAGCAATTACGTGAACCATCAATTGGCCATTGATTGGCCCTACCACAATCAAGTGAATTGTCGATTGGTAATTGATTGGTCTTAGAGCAATCACGTGAAACATCAACTGCTTAAAAAACCAGCGTTCAAAGGATACGTTCCATTTTGTAGAAATACCATCAAGTTTACGATTGACGCTAATCGCCAAACTTTCTCGATCCACTTGGCACAAGAACGTACCTTAGGAAAAACAAATGAATAAGTAGATACTGCCATCAAATTGAATGCTTGATAGATACTGTTTGATAGCCTGTTTTACTGTTTAGAAAACTCTACTTGTTAGTTGTGATAATCGACTTAAAGAGCCAGATTCACATTCCACAATATAATTTAAACAACTTGGGTAGCTTGAGACTATAATCTGTTTAATATCCAAGATTTTGCAATTTTGTCTTTTGAAATCTCAGACTTTACAATATGTTTGCAACCACAGTGCACACAATCTATCTTGGATCTCAGATACTACAATCTGTTTGCAATTCCAGGTCATTTCAGAAATTGTAAGGATTTCTAGCAGATTATTCCCCAGTTTAGGACCATACGGTAACCTCATATTCAGCTTGCCTAATAAACTAAGTAATTTTTCGTTGGCATGTACTGAATCATGCATGATTTTATTTCTATTAACATAATTTCAAAATTCTTCAGGTAACCCATGTTAATTAAGACGGCTAGTAACAAATAATTTTCAATTCAAATGAGCACACAGTTAAAGATGTTTGTCTTCATATGTAACTTTGAAAACTATGATTTCTAGAATATGATTTTTCATAAATTGTTTATTTTCAAAATCTTACTTGGTTGCTAATCTATAAACTTCAGTGCAGTAGCTTATTTTAGAGAAAGCTCAAGGAAAACCAAGCAATTAATTTTAGAGCTTGATAAAGGGAAAAGCTTGCTCTGTGTTCTGATGTTATCTCTACACCATACAAAATTTGTTAACTAGTAAAATACCAATGTATAGTTACATTTTATGATATATAAACATATGCAGTTTAGTTGCCTTATCTGAGATTGATTGCTGGTCTCCAATTAAAGAGAGGATATCATAGAGCCTTTCTTGGAGCCAGGGTGATGCCACATAAATCAATGCAAGCACTGTCCTTGCTTTCAGATTAATATGACTGAGCCCCCCTGAAAAGAAAGAATGCAATAAACATCACATTGTTGGTCACAGCACTGAAGGATTTGTGTGTATGTGGCCAGGGGAGAGGGTTGGTTAATAACTACCTCTTGTCACTTCATTTCAAACCTACCTGAATGACATTTTCTTAACTTGAAAAAATACTTTGCAATATGGTATCAGGTCTGTGTTTCTCTGGTGCTAAATCTTGGAACAGCATTCCAGTTGACATAAAAAGATCATCATCTGCTTTCAGTTTTCGTCAAAAGCTTCAAGCCTTTTTATTTATGAAATATAATCAGAGTTAATCCTAAAGTGATGAATATTGTTCCGTCACTCAGTCAATGGATAAATAAGATTCAGAACCATCTTTAAAAAGGGGGTGCTCTCTCCCCGATTAGATTATCTTTTGAGAGGGCTCCTCCTAGAGAAATCCCCTTGAATGCAACATCTTATGTAAATTGTTATTTTTTGTGTGTTACTATTAGTATGTTTATGTAATTTGTAGTCATTGTATGTAATTAGTGTTTCTATTAGGATATTGTATGTAGAGGAATTTTAAAATATATGAACTGAACTGAACTTGAACCCATCTTTATAATGAATACATGAGCAAAATGTTACTGAAATTTGAAAATTATAAGAAGCATTAAAAGCCGAAGTTTTAACAGCATGAAATAAAAACATAAGAAGTGTAGCTTATCCAACTAACAACTTTTGAAGCCTCAAAATCTGCAAGTTTATTCAACATTGAAAGTGGGGCCTAAGCTGTGATCAGAATGACATACCAGTTGCATTCCTTAATACCAGCCATATTTGCTGGAAGAATCAAAACACCTTTAAAAACTTACCGTCTCCTGCATTTGCTGCATATCGCACATCAAAAAGACTTTGTCCTAGTGTTGCTGTGTTTTTGCCAAGTGTGAACTGAAAATATCACCAAGTATATTGGAATCAGTATACAAAATAATAGTACACCTATATGATAAAAATTTAAAAATTTTAATTTAAAAATTTAAAAAGTTTAAAAATTATGGCCTGAGGCTTCTAATAAAATCTAATTGCTTAACCATTTCCCAATGACTCAGGTCCCATTACCATCCAATTGTAAACTGAAAACTTTTTGTTTTGAAAGTGAACTCAAATGAATGAGAAGACTAAAAATGACATATCTCACAAACAGTTGAAAACATGGGTACAATGAAAATTATGAAAAACAAAGCTGCAACAAAGAGGAAACCCAAAAATGAATCGCCAACAACCAGCATTGTTAGCAAAAACAGATAGGGCGCCCCTGAAGGACAGTCATGAGATCCCTGAAGCACACACAGGATACACAGGAAGGAAAGACAGACTTTGAGGATCCCTGAAGGGCTAAGGGAGATCCCTGAATATTGGCAGAAAAAATGACAGAAATAAAAACTGTGTGCTTTATACAGGGCCTTCGTAACAAGTTGAAAGGGTTCCTTGGAGATAGATAGCAAAAAATGCTGTATTTTTCAAACAAATGTAAGACCATACACCAAATACTTTATTCAATCAAGCCATCAATCATTGCAATTTTTGTGAATGAAACTGACAATCATTCTGCTGGTGTTAGAAGTGGAAAATTGTCTATCAATAGTCTTTGCTTTACTGATGATATTGATCTACTTGCAAATAGCTATGACGAAAACAAGATGAAGGGATAGGCAGAATACAAAAAGACCCCAAAAGATATATGATTGGCAACAGTTTGGAGAGCAAATTGATTGTTCAACAACTGTGTCAGATCAGATAATAATGCTGGAAATTCAGTTAAAGACAAGGAGATCTAGCTTCTTAGAGAAATTAAGGACTTAAGCTAAGGGCACACAAGAGATTTTAGCTAAGCTAAATGGGCAGTTTTTTATCTGAATTTTGCCTCATGAGCTAAAATTTAGAAAATAAACTAATTTGATACTTTTTATCACTGGTGGCAGTTTGCTCACTGTGATCACACCATTACTATACATGCACTTTTGAAGGAAAACTGTGTAGTGAAATGCCACATCATGAGGCAAATAGCTTATTAACTAAATATCACATGTGCCATTTAGTTCAGCTAAAATCTCTCTTGTGCACCTAGCATTATGGGATATAGTGCCAGAAAAAATTGACAAAATTAAATTAAACAGAACCTTTGGGAAAAAACAAGTGCTTTGCAAGCTGGATAGGGTAGAAGGAACAAGGTATTCAAAAGATCTCTGACCTTTTAACTGTTTCAGAGAGTTTAACATTTACTGGACAGGAATTGATTAATTTGAGATTACATGTTATCTTATACCTCTAGGTATTTCATGTATGTACTGAAAACAAACAAAATTTCCTTGTGGGAATTTCCTTTATATATGATGGTGTAAGACCAGAGAGAGACTTTTTCAAACAGCTATGAGGAGAAAAATTAACTTTATCTGACCACCCCGTAAGATGCGATGTATTGATGAAAATTCTCATGCAAGTTGCTTGTGAAGGGAGTGAGCATCAAGAAAGAGCAATGTAAGTGTGTCATAACAACATTAAAGAATAGAGTAGCTTAGGCAAGTTGAAATAATACCATCAAGCCCTGGACAGAACACATCCCCATGAAATGCTAGTGAATAGGTGCACCAATGTATTTAGCAACTTAGGGAAGAAGGAAGATTATGACAAATGGCAGGAAAAATGTCAGATGATATGAAAATACCTATTTCCATAAACTGCTAAAAACACTTCAATGCAAGGATCACAGAATAATAGCTTAATGAGACATGTAACAATGTTGCAAATTCAAAATGAAAAGAAAAACCGTTTAATGAGTGTTTGCATTAGAAAAAGGCACCTTAGAAGGAATACTAAGCTTGAAAATGGTTATCAAACCGTACAGAGAATAAACAAATGCCTATTCTGTATGTGTGTGTTTTATAGACCATGACAGGGCCTTTGAAAGATCTTATGATGAGCAGCTGATTTATTGTGGTCCAAATGAAATGACATTAATAGAAAGGATACAAACTAATTGCTAGCTTGCACTTAGAATAGAAAAGAGTGATAATAACAGAAACAATAGAAACCCTGGAACAGCCTATAGCACCCTCAAGCAAGTAAAACTAGCTTTATTTTCCAAGAAAAATTCATTCAAGGAAGAGATGAGATGGACAAGTGTCCTGTGTATCTTTCCTCTTGTCTGAAGCAGAAAAACTAATATTTATCTTAGTAAAAGAAAATGGATGCATTGGAAAAGTACCTATCGAGAAGAAAAATGCACATACCTGAGTGTACATAAAAACTACAAAGAAATACTGTGAGCAGCAGGCACAAAAAGAGGAGTACTAAAGATCATTAAGCAAATAAAGCTTAATCTTTTTGGCAATCTTATGATATTAAAGTTAGAAAATAAATTGAGTACCAGAATGAAAATAAAAAAGTTTGATTGTTAAAAACCATTATATTCTTGTACTCAATTTATTTGCTACTTATATTATTGTTTTATTGGATGAAGTACCACACGCAACATACATATTTTATGATATCTCTCAAATAATGAAAATTGGAGACAAAGTTTAGTGCAAGCTGAAAAAGGAAAAACTGAAAGTGGGGTGGTCAAAAAAGATCAAAAACTGGAGTGGTATCACAAGATATGATATGAAATATAGAAAATAACTCACAACAGACAAAGATGGACGTCCAGGGTCACTAACCTCATTGTTGGAGATGGAACAGAAAGATTGATCTATACAAAAGCAGTGTGGCATGTTGGAGTTCTTCTCATTGAGATTTTGTCTAAAAACCTTTGAGCAAGAAAACACAGACCAGGCCATTTGTGAGGAAGGCCATAGCTCTATTGCTCCCCACCATGTTCCCCTCAAATTCCTAAGACGAGTAGTACATTGCCCTCATAAATTGTCCAAAAAATAAAATTGCCCTCCTTACAAACAACTTTAACTTTGTTTCTATTTCTACTTATTCATGAATAGCTTCCTTCGTAGTTTCTAGGAGAACCAATTACTTCTCAACTGCTAAAAGTCTTATTGTAAGGCCTGAAAAATACTGATAAATATCTTGTAACTAATATTGATGCATACCTTCCAAATAATTGCTCTTAGTACCAAATTGATTTCTGGTTGCCATCTGAATGTTTCTGCCTAGATATCAAAAAATAAGAAATCTTTATAGCAAATCATATTCCTTCTAGCTTTACCCACTCTAAGAAGAATCCAAAATTTTGAAATGCTATAAATAATTTCACTGGGTTTCTAAAAAACTCTGAAGGATAGTTAAAGTGCTTCTAAGGTCCAAAAATCACAACATATTTCTTTGTTTGAAACCAATGTGAAATTTTTGCTGATTTTGATGAATTAAACTATTGCCAAAGATAGAATGTGAATATGCTGTTAAAAGGCTAAGAAAGTGCCAAAACACAGAATAGAGGCAAAACAAAGCATGCCTCCAGTGGCATCCGCAGGTGGTGCTGATGTTGCTCAGGGAGCATAAAAATACAATAGGCCTAATGTAACCATCACAATAACAGCCCCCCCCCCTCCCCCTCCTCTCTAGCTAGTGATGGAATGGAGCAGAAGCAAGTTTGTATTAGGTTAAAGCAAAGTTCATGACAAGGAATATTAGACCTAATACAACCAGGATATAATAGAGTTTATTTCAACATGTTTTGAACCAGATTTAGAATGCTGCCGCCATAACAAACTGTCTGTTCCAGTGATTTGATTTTGCCTAGCCACACAGGATTGATTATGATCATGCTTAGAGTTCACAGAGGATGAAAAGATAACTGGCCTTTATGAGTGAACTTTTTCTATATATATTTAATCTAGCTTCATTATTTACTTGATATTGTTACTAAACAAGAACTCAATTTGTTGAAATTGATGTCAACTCCACATCTACGGCCGTTTATGTGGATCAAACCATGTGACTCTAGGCCCCCAATTACGCCACAGATTCTTTGTTTCGTTCACAGCTGAGGCCAAACTTTTAAATTGAAGTTATTTGTTTACCTTTGAAGCACTTTAAGATACTTTAAACCAGTCTGTTGCACAGTGCTTAATACCATATATTCTTCTTTATAGGAATACAATAAATTTTGTCCAGCATCAATATTCTTAAGATAGCATCATTTTGAGCTTGAAAAGTATATCTTAAGTATTTTTCCTTTTTCCAATCTAATTTTATTTCAGAGGAACACTCCTCGCACTTGAATATAAACCACATTTTATGAAAAGATGAGATATGTCAGTCATGTGATTCTCTGTTATGAGCATGGCAAATGAGAACATAGAAGGATTATGTTTTAATTTCTATAAGGTATTGGGCTTTGCTTTTATTTCTATCACCATAAAAACTTCAAAGCTTGAAAATATTTACCTGTAAGTACTTGAATACTGCTTTGAGTTGTGACTCTAGCAGATGCAAAATTTCTTGATCAAGAACAGCGGCATCAAGCTGAAAAATATCAATTTATTACTTGGCGCTACAGAAAAGCAAAACACTCTTCTCACTGCCTTTGGTAGGCTCTGCTGCAGCGTATGGCAATTCTCATTAAAATCTCTCCCATGCACAGTCATTTCAAGCATATTTTCTACATGCAAACTCTCTTTATTATTTCCTTATACTCAATAATATCTTACACTGAGACCTTTAATTATTTATCTGGCCTGCAAAAAGAAGGTTTTGATAACAGCGCTGTAGAAAAATTTTGCATGCAATTTCAAATTTTGCCAGGGTGCATTCCATGTACTTAAGCCAGAAGATCTTCGGTGTACACTCAGGTTTTTTTTCGGCGTTCGGTGTGTAAACCAATAAAAAAATTTTTGGCGCACTTAAAATTTTGGTTAGTTGGCATGCTGAACATGAAGCCATGTACATAGTTAATGTAAAATAAAGACTCAAACACTACATTTTTCTCTAATAATCAGTTTTCTTTGTCTGGCGCAAAAATGTTTATTGTTTTACTAACCGCTTTTATGTTTTTGGCATACCTGAACAAATGCCCCAGTGGACCTTCGGCGTACAGTTGACATAGAATCCACCCTGGAAAATTTGGTGTACAGCACTACACTATCATTTTACCGTCAAAAATGTAATCATTCTTTCTGGAAATTTCATCATGGCACAAGTGAGCATTAGGCCAATAATTTGTTCAAAAGTTTGAATATCTTTTGGAGGGAAATTTGTTTTCTGCAGTTTCAATTCAAGCTTGTAACTATATAAAGGTTGCCTACACTAGGTGAGCAGAAGTATTGCACCACTTCGACCAATGAATAATGGCGTCAGCGTTGTGAGTAACATGCCCTTTGAAATTCAAACCACTTTTGTGAAACCATTAGGTGTCCTTCTATGATTAAAACTCAATCAAACGAAACTTCAAACCTTTGGCAATACTTTTCATTTTAATTTTGAAAAATATATTTCTAAAATTTAAGAAAAGTAAATTTTCATTGGAGAGTCTCGAACCTTTGAAACCCTTTAAGACTTGCTAAATTCAGTCAAGAACTTTTGCAGCAGGTTACTTGTAATCGCCAAAGGATTATTTAAAAAAAACATTCGCAAGATCACATTTAGGTGTCTAAGAACCAAGATCATCATTAATGGCCTTGAGTTTTGCAGAAAGCGACACTAATACGGCCGTGTTTCAATAAGGGTTTTTGGGCACTTGCAGGTCACTATTTACGACTGTTTATCGCAGAAATTTTGGTATTTTCATTCAACGAGGAGATGAAATGCTGTTTTGCTATTGCTGTAACATTTTTTCCATTAAAAATATTCTGTTGCAACATGTTACGAAATGATATCCGAAATTAGGCCTTTCGCAGTACGAAAAACGTGCGACCAAAACTTCTGGGAAATACTTTAATAACAGTCAATACTTTTGCTCACCTCTAGCGTATAAGCTGATTATTGAATAAGTGCCTTGCATGCACAAATTGGGTACCTGGACAATTCTCAGAACTGTTAGTTTGCTACTTCTGTCATCTTCACTCCAGCTCATACCTCGTCTTATTCAGCAAAGCTACGATTTTTTGTGTGTTATCATCTCTCACTCTTCAGAAAAACAAACCGAAGTAAAATTTTAAAATGGCGACAATCATAAACCTCGGTTTCATGTGGTCCTCGAATTCATTTCCAATTCTGTGGCAAGGACGTCACAAAAACACAAAAATATGCTTTAATTCAGGGGCGGATCTAAAGAAAAATTTGACTGCCGCAAAAGGGTGTGGTCCAAAAGTAAATGGCAAAAAGGGGCGTGGTCAAAACCCATTTGCGCATGCGCAATGTAAAGTGGTTAAATAGTGGCGTTGCTTGCATGTAAATATTTTATGTTATTCAAGGAAACTATAAAACAACATTATCTTAAGTAATTCTTCACTGCCAATTATGAATCTTCACTGCCTACTTCTTTTACAGTTACAAAGGTTAGCATGGTTAATAATAGGGTATGGTTGATATCAAATCTGCATTGATTCTATATCTTGCTACTGCACAGGAAACGTCTGTCAAAAAAATTCACCAGCTTGTCTCTGGATGAATTTACACCCCAATTCTTAGATAAAAAATGTCCAAAGGCAGGCAAATTGCATAATATTAAGCTTTAGAATATTGAAACCATGGGTAACTTTTAAGCCAAGAGAATGAAAAACTTTCTTTTTTCCTAAATTTGGAAGGAACTCTAAAATTTGCATCTGGTTCCCAGGCATTGTTCAAGAGATCCTACTACTGAGCTGCTCCAACAAGTTCAACTTGTCCAAAAAGCCACTATCAGAATAATTTGAAACAGCAATTTCAATTCATTTTCTGTTTTGAGATTTTATGGTTCAGTTTATGAAAGGAAACAGAACTTTCTTTAGGAGTATGAAGGTCTAAGTGAGTAGGCTTGAATTTGGCTTCTTCTCCTCCTAAAGCTACAACAGTTAGACTTTGCATTTGCACTTGAATCTTAAAAACTAGTCTTTACACTACTGGAACTTATTGAACATTGTCACCATCAAAAACTGAACAAAGATGTCAGAAGTCTATATAAAATTCTATCAAAATAGAATTTTATATAGACTTCTGAAATCTTTTTTCAGTCATGCCAATAACCTCTAGATACATGGTGTTTTGATCAAGCTTTGCAGACAGGGTGTAAGTTATTTGATGTTGCTGTGTTAAGCACTCAAATGTTTGACAGTTTAAAAGCATATCAATAAGCCTATGGGTCTGGTCTGTTGCCAGCAAAGAAACAAAATTGTGAAAGAATGCACTGACGGTTACATACAGATAAAGCTCTGCTATAAAATGCCGTAAGTAATTGATATTTTTTCGTACTAAGTTACTTTCATAGATAAAGATTATACAGACAGTTAACATTACAGATTATACCAACAGATGACATTGCAGATTGACAGATAATAGATACAGACATCAAAGAATAAAGTATTTTTCGAAGATTTATTTGGGAGTCATTCAGATACACAAATTCTATTTCCCTTAAGTTTACTTGTCTTTTTAAAGACATTTTCTCCAAAATATCTCAAAAAGCAACCAAGGGCATCCTGAGAGGACAAGATAAGCTAATTTCATAACCATAAATAGCAATTCAATAATCCTTACTAAAATAACACAGATTTGCCAATCAGGTGATAGCTATGTCAAGTTATCAGAAATATAAGCACTGGTTAAAATTTACTTCTGAACACATAAACATTCATCAGACTGTAATGTTATGTTTTTAGTTTTTAAGTCTAATAGCAACAGCTTTCCCAAATTGAAAGATCTCTGATACATTTGTGTCTGATGTGTCATAACATAACATAACATAACATACCATAACATAACAAAAGATAACATAACATAACATAACATAACATAACATAACATAACATAACATAACATAACATAACATAACATAACATAACATAACATAACATAACATAATTTGAAATATAGCACACAAAATTAGAAAAAGAAACCTAGCATGCTCTGATGCTATGTTTGAAACAAATCGAAATTGAAGTTAAAAAAATTTATAGAGAGAAAGTGAGGCTAGCTATTTTCCCTGGAACCTCCACAGAATTTTTGAAACCAGATTTTCTATGTGTATTAAATTCTTGTGTCTGTAAACTTATAAAATACTTATTAAATACTCTGTCTATTATTTTTAAATTTACATCGTCATGATTCGAGTCAATTTGTTCAAACAAATAATATTTTTTCTATACTTTATGTTGTATTGGGAAAGAATTGACAATGCTAACTGACTCTGATAATATACACATTTTATGCGATAAAAAAAAAAGTTTTTTGGCAATCATATTGTTATTAAATAACAAAGAACATTATTCAAATACGTCTAAATTAAAAGAAACCGAACGTTAACAAGAATGAAGCATAAATAACAATGTTTCAAAAACGTTTGCTTCAATAATAATTCACCTCCAAAGAAAAAAGTTTGTTCTCGGCTCAACATAGAACTTTTAACCAAGTAGGCCTTGCTCCGATACTTTAGCTGCAGAGATAGAAGCAGAATTTCCAAGTCTTTTAAGCTTAATATTGCTAAGGTCATGCATGAAGCTTCCAATATTCACGTCTCTGACAGAACTTAACCTTTTTCAGGATATCCTTTCCCCTTCTCAGCTTTATTTTCCTGTCTGTCAAAATCACGGTACAGGAGTGAAATGAGGCTGCTAATCGTCTTCATGATCACCGCACCGATCTAGTGGATCACCTACGTATGACAAGTATCACCCTGATATCAAATGCGGCATTCTGCGGCACCTCAAGATTCCAAATAACCATACGCTGAGCCCACTCCACATATTTTGCATATACAAAAAATTTCTCATACATCTCATCGATGCCGCAAGGAGAACAATAAAAATGACGTAGGGTCTCAAAAACGATTGTTTAAAACTGCGCGGGCATCTAAAATTAATATGCGAAATGCCGCAAAATATAATTTATGTCAAATCATCTGAGGCAGGGAAGAAGATCACATAATCGCAGGGAAAGAATCACTTATTCGCTCAATATGAGGCGAAGCAAAGATGCAAAGTAGGGTCTCACAACGACTGCACGCAATCAATTAATGGAGATACTTGGGGGAGAAGAGGGGGGAGGTGGGAGGGCATGAGTCATTAACAAAAAAATCAAAGGATGTATGTAGTGGAATTTCAAATAAATGAAACTGAAACTGAAGATGTGTTTGGCGAAATTTAAATGTTTCAGTCTTTGTCAGCGGTAGTTGACTGCCTTGCGTAAGGCAGTTGCGGCACCCTAGATCCGCCCCTGATTAATTGAGAGTTTTTGAATTTGAATTATAGGCCTACAGCTGAAACGCCAAAAACCGCAAAATCCGATGTATCACCCTGATCATACCCCGATTGAGGGTACCCGGAAGCGAGCCGATTTTTTTCTATTTTGCATGGAACAGAAGTTGGAAAGAAAGAGATCTTTTAGCCGTTTGAGTGACGTCATACCCATAACTTTCCGGCCATACCGTTAGTCCTCGGAAAAGCCCCAGGGGACTTGTTTCGCTATAAAATTGGGGCTAATTGGGGGCGCTTATTTCAGCAGCAGCCAAAAAAATTACCAGGGCAAATTTTATTCCTCTATTTTAGGCTGGTAAGTATACTTAAAAATGCAGTTGCATTGGGATAAACTTATTGCTGTGGAGACAATGCCTCAGCGAATGGGGGCTTGTTCAAGGGTGGGGGCTTATTTCACAAAAATTACTTTAGGATGAGGGTTATTTCAGGGGGGAGGGGGCTTGTTCAAAGGCTAGTTGGTGAGGATTTACGGTACACTAACTACATACCAAGAGTAGAAGCGAGGATAAAAGTGGCGGCCATGGCATACAAATGTGATGATGAAAAACACTATAAACCTAAAATAACCTATAACCTAAAAACAAACCTAAAATAACCTATAAACTACAGTGTGATTTACACATCATTGAATTACTTTCAGCGATATAAAATCTCGTATCAATTATTATGAACTTTACGTCAATATTGAACTACGGCTTGCTTAGTTTATATTAATTGTGCAAGACATTTGAGACGCTGTGACAGCTTTGAATAAAGTTGCATTGTCAACTGTACCACAGAACTGTACTTATGCAATTGCAGGGACATAGAGTTTCATTCATCTGTATTTCATACACTCTTGGGCATAGCTGTTGCGATGAACGTCCAATTAAGAGTAGCTAACATGCATATACTGTCGCACATCTAACCCCCTTCACAAATTCCATTCAAATGACAGATAATGTCCTGTCAACATTTAGATGGGGGCAGGGGATGCAGAATCTTAGTATGGTCTGTCCAGGAAAGAAGCATGAGCAGAGGCTGCAAACGAGAGAAGAAAAAGGGGACAGGGGGGTAGAAGTGCATAAAAAGTTTAGATCTTGTTAATTTGGGTCTTTTAAATGAAAACAAAAGCAAATCACAAACTAATCGATTTTTAAATCATTAAAATGATCCCAGTTTTCAAGCAAGCTAAAGATACTAAATTATTTGACAGAAAGTAACGAATCTTTACAGTTACATAGATGCTTCTAAAGAGAGAAATTTTGCTACATATGAGAAGATGTCCGAAATGTTCCACATGGTCTAAACGGTCCTAAGGCTACTACCATCTCTTGGCCCTACAACGTAGCTATACTGTAACACAGTAATAATCAAAGTTCGGTTGATGGCTCTGGCGTGAGGTCTGACGTCATTCGTTGAACTCTTTTACCGTTGCATAACTGGCACAGAAGGTGACCATCTAAAGGGTAACAGCCTTGACCTGTTTCACTTGATAACAGAATTCCACAGTCCTAATGCCAAAGAGAGAAGCGGTAAGATAATATGATTCTGAAACAAAGATTCTACACTGAAGATGCTACACTCGAACAAAGATTCTAGCAGCAAAATAGAAAACAGAAATCGTTTGGATTGGCCTTGAAAGTTTTATTCAGTTTGGATAATAAGGGTTTTAATCACTGTTTTGTGAATCCAAACAATCTTCTGGTGGTACAAAACTTGAAAATGACTTTGAAAAAACCAAACATTTAAGTAACCTAAAACTTTTCGTCTAACACTTTTCAGAGTTTAAAACGTCACAACATAGATCGAAAACTCTACGCTAGGAAATCATCATATGAATTTACGTGCCAGTGTGATTCTGGCTACGTAGGATGCACTACCCAAAAATTGGAGGATAGAATAAAACAGCATGTTCCGTCTGGTATTAGAAACAAAACTCATCCCCAAAGAGAACTGCCACCTCAGTCTTGCAGATCTAAAAGTACAACTAAAACCTGCGATTCTGTCATCGGAAAACCCAGATTGTGCAAAAAGCTATAATGGCGACATGTATTGGATTATTGGTAAAGCCCTATCGTCGTTCCATCTAGCAGTTTTAGAATCTATCTACATAAGCACGGAAAAACCGCTATTGTGTAGACATAAGGAGTTCGTTTTCACCTTAGGACTCCATTGATAACATTCTCTATAGACAAGCGGCACTGAGTGGGCAACCTTTACAGTCATGTGCTCGCATTTCTGATTGGCCTATTTCGATCCACAACTGGGTATATATATATATTTCCTACCGTAGTGTTTTGATCTATGTTCTGACGTTTTAAACTCTGAAGAGTGTCAGAAGAAAAGCTTTAGCTTACTCAAATGTTTGCGTTTTCAAAGCCATTCTCAAGTTTTATGCATTTTATAATCAGGTGAATTCAGCCTTCTGGAGTGGGAGAACTATAATTCTTATGACTTTAGAAGATTTTACAGCGAAGGTATTTTGAAATTCAGCATTGTTGAAGGGCAGCGACCCCTAAAAATTTTGAATGAAATTAATTGTCACTTCTATTAAATTTTTAGGTTTGTTTTTAAATAAACTAAAGACTACCGTGTGTGTTATGGCCATGTTATGGCAATTGGGTATGTTATGGCCAATGAAAGATATGGCCAAAATTGGATTACTTTTATTCTGGCCTGGTTAATGAGGCTACGAACCAAGAGCAACTGTCAGTGCTTTGATGGGGAAAGAGCTTGTGCTAATATGGCCAACCCCCCAGATAATTGGGTATTTTCTTAAGTTTCTGTCGTTTGATTGTATTGCCGTTTTCTTTTGTCGGGGGTTTCACCGTACGAATTTGTACTTGCTATTGTAGTTTTGCGTACGATAGCTTCATCTTTGGGTAAGATCTTATACCCGTACCCTTGAATTTAGCCCTCAGTAAAATGCCTTTGGAGCCAGGAAAACCCCACAAAAATAACACGAACTATATTTATATAAAGTACAATATTGTAATCGTCTTTGTATTTGTACCGTAATTGGATGACACTCACCTCGCATTTATAGCAGGCAACATGAAAATTCTTTTGCATAGAAACAATGTGAACTGTTTCACCCTTTTCCTGGAAAGATCAAATTGATAGCTTGGTAAGACCGTTGGGTTAAGGTCGCTGACTACAGACCCAAGAGTCCGTGGTTCGAGTCCCCCAGAGTTAGGAGAGTCGCTAGCTCTCTGTAATTCAAGGAGTATAAATCAAGTAGTGTGGTCACATCGAGAGAAAGGACCAGGACACTGCTCGATAAACTTTTCATCGTCCTAAAACTACGTTCAGAAGCTAGGTAGCAAACAATACAATATAATATAATTCAATACAATTGTATCGTTTTTTTATAATTATAATAAAATGTATGTTTGGTATCCTTATATATATATATAGATATTCAGAAAAAACACTATCGCTTAAATGTTTCTACCGAAGTCTTCATCAGTAATCAGTGTATATATAGTACTGACGAAGACTTCGGTCGAAACGTTTACATGAGAGTGTTTTTCTTGAAGATCTATATATATATATGTATGTATGTATAGAAATTTTTCTGTTGATAGTTCCGTAGCACAGTGCTCAATACATTTGCACGTAGAGCGTAATATAGCATAGAGTTGCAGAAAATAAAACTACATGTTTTATCTTTACAAGCCTGTTTCGTGAATAGCTCACTCTTCACTCTTCTTTAAGCTATCTTATTTCATCTTATATATATAAGATGAAATAACAATAAAAACTCTGAACACAAAGTTAAATAATAAATACATTGGTGAAATTCTTTTATACTCAGATTTAAATCATCAGGAAATATGGATAGTTCGCAGTTCTAGCAATTTGGAGTCCAGATTCTTAAAAAGTTGGTGCTTTAAGGTTGTCTGGCATTTTGTTGTTTAAAATCTCCAATCTCCAATGTTTGCTGATCAAACAAAGTTTTGTGTTGAAGGAATTACACTACTGGCATCTACACTTACTGAAATTATTCTTCATCATCTCAACAGGAACTTTTTTCTTAAATTGCAGTAAACAAGGTGCTTGTTTAAACTGTCAACGGATTCTTGTAAAGATTAGTTCTTATATCCAGGTTTTCAATACAATACAAGTTCAGGTCCCAAAATGTAAGAAAAGAACATAACCACAGACAGTTAATCAAAAAATTTTCATATGCGCTACTTACATTTTCAGGTAGGATCAATTTTTGGCAAGCAGCACAGCGAGGAGAAAACTTTCTATGACAGAAATAAAATCTTCTTTTAGAAAAGATATAACAGTTTATTGCAAGAATTATAAAAACCATATGAATAATGAAAGGTGATAACAAGAAACATCAAAAAGAGAACTTACAACTGGTAGCATTCCACACAATGCACTTGGTTTGTAGCATCCACAGTGAAAGGCACATTATCAAGATTGGATGAGCAAACTGAACAAGTGAAGCATTCTGGGTGATATGAAAAACCTTGGGCTCGAAGAATCTGCATTATCAAAAAATTATATTAATGCTTCATGTCCAGTTGAAATTGAAACTTTTACTAATAAATGTAATATTTTATAAGCGACCCACTTCAACTAGGACAAAACCTTAGATAAGACATAACAATAAGGAGGAGCTTTTTCTAGCCCAGAATTTAAACTGAAAAAACCAACGTGTAGAAAAATTTGTCTTTGTAAAATGTACATGATGAACATTCAGTGGTGAAGCAAAGAGGCAGGGGCTGAGCCTGAACAACAATTTTCAGTGACATGTTTTTTCATGTTAAAAAAACTCAAAGAAAGAAAAAGATACTCTTTTGCATCCCTCTCTAGCATCTTCAGATACCTGTTGTTCTGTGGTGGAGCACTTACATTTACGGAGCAGTGGTTCACTTCTGATTATAATTATGACCAAAGTCAGGCTCTCAGAAATTCACCTGACCAACAGCATAATTTTCATTCAATGGAGCTGGGTGATTGGCCAGAAGTTTCAAGTGAGCATATTGTTTGTGACATTTTGCTCAAGCTTTTTTGGAATAGCCTGACCAATTGTTAAGGAAATAACAAGTTTGAGGGTTATCATTTTGTCACTATCTTGTAAACAATTTAGCAACTTATTTCATTGGCTAAAGGATACAATCATGTGTGTTTGGCAGAAATTATAGCTAGTCAAGAATATAAATTTGGCCAGGCTTATTCAAATTGGCCTGACCTTGTTTTGGAATTCACTTCAATGCATATTTAGTCAAAAGGTTGTTATGGCTTGCAAACCTGAGGTGAAGTGTGAGTTAACCGTGGTTCAATTTTGTGATACTTTTACTGAAATTCTTAAATAGGAAAGTCAAGGCATGCAAGCACTTCCAGTGCAAGTTCTTTTCAGTCATTCGTCTGTGAATTTTTCTGGCATTAGGCTATCAATCTAGCAGAAAAATATGCAATGGGACAGGAGGATAGGCCCTTGTCACTGTGTGGAAGTTATGCTTAGAAGAGACAGAGGGAGATACTGTAAGATGGCTGGTACGATAAAGACTTTCACACATTAATAAAATTATGTCATGTTATCAATGTTATGTCAAGCATTAATGAACATCAATGTGACAATATCAAGCATTAATGAACATCAAAGGTGACTACATTTGGGTACGTCATATACGTTTGGAATACATTTGGGTACATACATTACTGTTGCAAAGACAGAAATTCAATTCCCTATGGTTAATTCACCATGAATAGGTTTTCAGAAATCAGAAGTAGGTGTTTTATTACTGGATGTGGTAAACAGGACATGGCATATGACCATCCCTCCAAACTTTCCCTCCAAACTGACCCTCCAAACCTGGCTTCGCCACTGTGGGCATTGCAAGTAATAAACCAAAATAAGATAATTATAATTGCAATTCACAAACAATTATTTATGAGCTTTAGGCCTTAAACAGAAAAATCTAAGTTATATATGGTTAGTAAAAAAGTAATGGGACATTCCAAAGAGTTTATGGGACATTCCTACTTGATAGTGTACCTTTGGTAAATAAATAAACCTCACAAAATGTTAAATAGCACTTACCCTTTCTGTAATCTTCTTTGCACAAGTAACACACTCTTCCAAACTATCCTATAAAGATTTGTAGTACTTTACCATATATATCGTTGCAAATATTTATTTTGAGAAATTGAAATTTATGGCCCCATGAGGTTTTAGCCCCATGGAACCTAGAGAGGCCTTGTCTGAGTTCTCTTATGCTTAGTGAGTTTAATGGACAACTTTAACAAGCCAATTTTAGAACAAAACTTTCTTATTTCAATAACAACTTTGCAATACTTCTTTTTTGTTTTTTCAGAAAGTGATAACAACACTTGAACAAGCTCTGGATTATACTTTGTTTTCCAAGTGGCATGTGCAGTCAAACTTCTTTTTCAACTTAGCAACAACTCACATATTGTCAGTTACATTCACAAATTTAAACCGAGTGAAAAATTGACTTTATCTTGTTTTTTTTGCTTAATTCAAGAGTGGGAAATGGTAAAACAAACATCTGAATCCATATTAATCATCATTATCTTGCAAAAAAATATCAAACTGGAAACCTGCCTTCTCTTTCTGCAACTAAATGTTTCAATAACAATCTAAAATTAATGTGCTTAAGAGAAATACTCACAAAATAGCAGGTTTCACAATATGGTTCATCTTCAACACAGTAGAATTCTTTGCCAGTCAACTTTGTCTCTGTGAAAATGCACAAGTTGGGAGTAAAAAAAATTTCATCAAAGACAGAAACATCAATGTTTAAAATCAAGAGTGACTGCAAGGTCTATGATTTATTAAATTTTTCAAATTAGCAGTATTGCAAAATTATTCTTTACTTCTCTATCAACACAAAAATTTTGGTACACTGGGTGAACAGGTCTCCTGAACAGGTCATACATATATGAAGATTGTGCATTACTACATTATCACATTGTATCAGGCCTTGCCCGGAAAGGCGCTCGATCGAGCGCGCGCGCCTAGAGCGCACCCAAAAAAAGCCTTGGAGAGCGATTTATAGAGCCCCTCAAAACGTAAAAACAATATTAACGCGGAGCAAAATAAATTTTTGGAATTTATTAAATCAACTTGATCAAACATAAACAATCTTCCCAACAGACCGCAATATTATGATTTGCGTAAGATTACCCCTTGAGAAAAAATTCAGCAAATTCAACGTTGGGTTTTCGATATCATTTTTAATCTGAAAACCCTCTAATAACCATCAAGGATACAGGCCATCAAGCAAGCGTATTCTCCGGCAGATTTATTTGATTTTCGAGCAAGCGTTAATCTTCTATTGAAGTATATATTATTTTCTGTTTTTTTAATAACTTAAAATCGCCTGTGCAAATCAGCGATCACGTTTCCGTCCAAATTATCGCATTGCTTTTCATTTTTAATTTGCTTTTGCGAGTAGTAGATATTCTAGCGTTTCTTATAGAATGGATAACATGAAAAAAGGAAACAAAGTTAAATATTCGATTTAAAGCCATGCGTTTTGATGAAACAATATGTGAAGCTAAACATAACTGTTAAAAGCTCATCGAATGATGGCAACTTACATATCTAAAAAAATCTGAACAATTTTGCGACTTTGTTTTATTATTTATTATATTTCTATATTTATATTAAGATAGTGTTTGTTCATATTTTGTTATTTCATATTATGGTGCTTTGTGGTATCACCGTTGAATTTCAAATTTAACATTCTTCCGAAGCTTTCAATTTGAATCTCTCGATCTCCTAAAGCTCTCGAAGGATGCTCTCAAGGACATTTACTTAGAGGTGCGAAATAGAGCGCCTAGAGTTTCTAAGGGGCTCTTTTTATGGAGCACCTTCATTTTACTTAGAGCAAGGCCTGATTGTATCATGAAAACCCCTGTAGACATAAAAAATTGAACCCAAAATTATATATTTTGGGAAAAGAAATGGAAGAACAGTTTGCCCTGTATTTGTTTACATGCATTTTATGTCTATGCCTTAAACCTTAAGTCTGTCAAGCATTTGAATTACAAATTTCATCCATCTCCTTGCAAATTTCATGCAGAAATTTTAAGACTCCACTTCATAGCAACCAGAGAAATAAATCTATTCTTTGGCACAAGGGAGTTTTATAGTTATTATCATGAAAATTTTTATTGAAAGCTTAACTATAATTTTATCAAATTTCAACTTAATAACAAACACTTTTGACAAAAGCATTCCTAAATTGAAATTATATATGAAAAATGAACCTGAATATACTAACTATTGGCAGTCCAAAATAACTTGCATAAAGCTTGCATAAAGCTTGCATAAAATAGTGGTCATTTCATATATATATATATATATACTTTGAAAAAAGATAAAAAAAATAAACTCACGACAAGTCTTGCATAAAAAGCAGTCAGTGTGATAAATATTGCTCATTGCAGTACATCCATTGCCTTCACCAGAGACATTCTTGCGACATTTGTAGCAGATGCCTGTAATGATTGAAAAAATCATTAAACAAGAAACTTCACAGCTACTAACAGTAACTTTGTTTTGACCCAACTTTAGACTGAAAAAAGGGATTCAAAATTTGTGTGTTAAGTGACAAAAAAGCCAGCAGCAAAATGAACAGAATTCATGCTATTCAAAAGAAAATTGTTTTATAAAAAGGAAACATTTGAGTAAACTAATGCATTTGTCTTGCAGATCTAAAAGTACAAATAAAACATGTGATTCTGTTATTGGGCAGTATTTACTGAAAAACCCAGATTGTGCAAAAAGCTATTATGGCAACATGTTTCATATTATTGGTAAAGCCTGATCGTCATTCCATCTAGCAGTTTTGGAATGTATCTACATTAGCACAAAAAACTGCTATTTTGTAGACAAACGGAGTTTGTTTTCACCTTAGGACTCAATTGGTAACATTCTCTATAGACAAGTGGCACTGATTGGTCAACCTCAACAGTCATGTGCTCACGTTTCTGATTGGTATATTTCGATCCACAGCTGGGTATATATTTTTCCTAGCATAGAGTTTTCGCTCTACTCTATGTTTTAAAGTAAGTTTTGAACTCTGAAGAATGTCAGACGAAAAGCTTCAGTTTACTCAAATGTTTGCTTTTTTTCAAAGCCGTTTTCAAGTTTTGTACCACCAAAAGATTATTCAAAAGAACTACCATTTTTGTAGCAAATTTCTAAAAAACTTGATCTGTCGGCAAACCTCCCATCATTAGCACAAAAATGGCAAACCTCCCATCAAACTTGGCCTAATGATGACACAAGTGTATCTGAGATCAAAGATATTGGTCATAGAATAAAAATAATGACTTCCTTCACTAATCTTTTCATTCAGGAAATATAGAAGGGGAAGCATGAACACTTTTTCCAAAATAAGAAAACACAAGTGGAAGCAAGTTAATGCCCAACCCCTCCCCCTCCCCCACAATGCCTAAAATGTGATTAAACCCTTAAAATGAATCATCTCGCTCTTTGACTTTTGCATGGCAACCCTCTTTCACTTAAGTCCATCCAAATCCATGATATAATTTGTGGTCCCTGTCTATAGGCCACTGAATATCAATGACATCCAACCTAATATACATTTTTAATAAGAGGTGTTTTTTTCACTTGACAGGCAACCCAGATCTGCTGGCATATTGGTAACTCAGGACCAAATATTCCTTTCCAGTTTCACTTGGTCAAACAAAGAATTTTCACACCCATGAAAGGAATCTGGGACATGGTATATCGTATCATGGTCATTTTTGAGGATTGGGTTACACACCACACTAAAAATGAGAATGAATCTCAATGAACTTTGACAAATGAAGTTTTCATCATCAACTTTCACAAGAAGTCAACTTTTACAGGAAGCTCAGTCATTAAACCCAGAGTTGCTCTCCCTCAGAAGAGGTTTCCTTGAACGGTGGAGTCAATGAACTGCAGGATAATAGTTTATCCTTATTAAAACACACCCACATAAACCCATTTTGCAAATCCTCTTTACCAAAGCAAAGTCACCAATTGAAATCAAATTTAAAAGTTCAGCATTATTTATTTGTTAACTTAAGCCAACTAATAGTATTAAGGTGGCTCCGTGTCCAATCAGTTGAGCTATATTTAACAGTTAAAGAAATCGAAGTAAATTACACAAAATACCAATCATATTGTCATGACAGTTACTGGTCACCTCTTTCTCAAACTCACTGCACCTGTACTCTGATTCCATGTCACTGCATTCGATATTTTCACAGTAAGCTGTTTTCTCTAGTATAGTTTTTTTTGTTTTCATGACAAAAAGTGCTGATTTTTAATTTTCTTAACAAATTGAAAATCTTAGAAAAATAAAAACGAAAATTCAATCTGCCCAACCACAATTATGAAAACAATGTTGACAAGCTTCTTGGTATTCTAATAACATTGATGTTAAAACATCCTAATCGGCAGCCAGGACAAGTTTGAGAAAATAAACATGACATCGAATCCTTATGAATGTTTATACTCCAAAAGTAGTTTCTTATTTTTCCAAAACGTCAAGAAGGATCCTGGAAAAATAAGCTGGAAACCAATAAAAAATTTTAAACTTCTGCTAACCGAAACAAACTTAGTAAAAAATGTTTGCATTGAACTGCCAACATACTACCGTGCCTCTCCGATGCTGAAACTGATCCGAACACATTGTAAGGTTTCTATCTATTCAAACGATTGTTATTCTGTGTCTTACCGTAAAAATCAGGATCTGATGTGTTGTCCAAATTTTTCACAAGTAGATCCGTGAGGTCAGCTAATTCATCCTCCATACTTTTTGTCCCCAGCTTTGCCTGGCTGTTTCCGGCGCCAACGGATGCAGAAGATGGTTTTGCCTTCTCTGGAACTTTCTGTTGCTGGATAGATGCCTTGTAAAATATAGGTTTAGCAGCTACAGGCGGTGGTATCTTTTTAGAGCCGTCGTGTGCAATGACCCGGACTTTGTGGATGGTAGGCCCCTCTTTCACCGTGCTGGTGTACACCTTCGGTTTGTTTGGATTCTCCATCCCTAGCTTCTCATACAATCGCTTCTCTGCGGAGTGTATGCTAGATGCCATTATCAATGGTATGACTGTCTTTCAATTTTTTCAAACAACATACAATAAAAGTTTATTCGACAAAAGATATCGATAAATGAACTTACTCGCTTGATCAACTTCACCCAAGTGTTATTGACAAAAGTTGGGTGGGTGTTGTCGTATCATTATGCTCCTGTGCAGTGAATGGGAGGGAACACCCATGAGTACCTCCTGCACAGAGTGCTCAAAAGACTATCTTGAAAATAAGCAAAAGTTAACTTCTTGCTCGGAGAAAAAACATCAACAAATGCATTCCATCAATTAAAATAAAAGCTCCCCAAGAAGACGGTGCCACATCCCTCATCAATCAGGTCTTGAGGCTACATTCCCTCATCACAGGAAGCAACGTTGGGGCGCTGGTGCATCGGCACAAGTTACTTCACCTAACCCATACAAAACCCTAACCTTTAATCTAGCTTAATAGACTCAAGTACAAGCAGCTTAAAGCTCTGGGCAGGGAATGGAAAAGAAAAGTTCACTTTTCTCCACCATACAGCCGATGTACCAGTCCTTCCTTAGATACCTAAGATATGAGAGGGGAAGAGAGAACATGATTGAATTAAGAGCCTAGTCTTTCCTAAACGAAAAATAACAAGAACTTTGAAATGAATCCCATGATGTAAACAGGCCCTAGCCTAATACAATAGAATGAATAAGAATCTGAAGAAAAACAATACGTTTAATATCAAAAGGAGAGGGAAGGACGGGAAAAGAAGAGAACAGCGTGGAAACACCATACGAAGTAAGCACGATACGATAATCCACCCATCCAAAGCAATTAAATACACCCATCTGTGTCAAGGGAAGGGACCAACACTTTCGTGAAGAAAGCCAAACTACAGAACTCCTTCTTCTCTATTATTCCCAATGGCATCAAAGGAGCACATAAGGACTAGAATAATACAAATAAGCTAAAATAAGGACCCCTAGCGAAATCAAATTCTGCAACATCCCCCGTGAAATTAACTCTGATAAATCTGCGGTGAACGGTTTTTGGTGAATTCAATGCCCAGTGTGCGGTAATGGCCAGTACTGAATTAAACTTTTAAGCAGTTTAGTTAGAAAGGTGAAATGCTAGTGGTAGAATCTTGTTTTATCCGTGTCAAAACCTTCGTGACTTTCTGCCGATAAATCCAATTTCTCTTCTTTAAACGGCGTTGCCCCAGGTTCAAAAGTTTTGAAGTTGCAACTGCAAATTTCCATGATTTATTTTCATATTATTTTTGATTACTTTTTTCTCTTATTTTTCCCCAGAATCTTTAAAGACTTATATATAAGCAGATCGCTGGAGCCAGCTATAGAGGCCCATTTCTCGTTTTGCCCATATGTCATATACAACAAGTCATATACAACAGTAAACTCGACTTCAGGTGGGGACACATAGGAGAGGTCCCATATTTTTGTCAATGGCATTTTCATTTGAAGCATCTGCTATGTTAGAATAGGTCATATTTTCTTTCATTTTTGCTTTCCAAAACAGTACAAAACTATCGAAATACATCCGTGTTTAGCTTTTGTAGTACATATAGGTTGTGGTGTCTTCCTGATATATGAAGGAATGCTCAACGTAGAACTTTGTTTTATAGGATTTGCTCGGAACTGAGCCCAACCATTTTTCCTTTACTCTAGTGCTGCTGCTAACTGCTTCTGTTTTATATAAAGTCACCAGCATAGCAGAACAGCACTTTTTTATTTCCAACTATTGGGTTTTAAAAGCTCTCCAGCTGCCTAAAGAAGGAACTATAAAATCTATTTCCAGTTTAAAAGTGGAAATAAATTTGAGCTGTTTCAGGTCCTTCTTTAGGCCCTGGAGTCCAAAGTTTGCTTCATTAAACAGTGTTACGTCACGAACGGCAGAATTACATTTTGGTGTCCCACAGGGCTCTTGTCTTGGACCTCCTCTATTAATAGTTTGAATCAACGAGTTTCCATTTGGTCTAAAAAGCTGCCAGAAAAACAGGATCTCTTTTTCTACAAAGTGTATGAACGACTTGAACAGGACGCTAAGAATGCGCTTTTTTAGAAAAATTTTCAAACTCTCTTCTGTCTCTTCTGTCCAGTCTTAACAAAATCCACCTCCGCATATGTTTTGGCCTATCCATATGGTCTTTTATATTTAGCTAGATCGCATTGGCTCTATTAACGTACAATTTCTTCAAATCACAGTTGAAGATAAAAGTATTTTCGATTGTAGGCATAAATCTAGATCAACATTTAAGGGCTCTATTGCCATTAATTTTTGCAATTATTTTGGATTGAACTTATCTTTCAGAATTCTAGAGCAATACATCACGTAACTGGTTGAATATTCTATGTGTGTTGGTTTTCAGAATGGGTTTTGGTTACCACTTATTCACCCCAAAGTTGATTCATCAGTAATACTGAATCTTCACTAAACATTTTTGCCGTTTACATTGTTGTTGAAATGTTGTTGAAACTTTAACTGATATAAGATGATATTAAATATAATTATTACTGTATTGATATATTTCTATTTTTATATATCATTTGAAAACCTTTGAAAATATCAAGCTGTAATAACAATGAGTTTATTATTAGACATTAAAATGGAATTGATATTACATACATCAGATAGGTGTTCTTGGATTAAAAATTATTCTTGAATGGGGGAAGGAGGCAAAAAATAGCTTTTTTGTACGGCGTTCTTTAAGTTTTTGTGCAAAGATAAGATGGGAGATCTGAAAATTATGTGCCGTCTAGGATTACATTAATTGTTGAGGGATTATCTAATTTTTTGTTAGCTCGTTGATTAGCCTCCCATACACGGCCCCCCTCCAGCACTATACCCCTGGGATTCATAGACAAAATGTAAGTCCACATCTAGTAAGAAAATATGCAATTATAAATAAATGTAGTGAAATTGCATACACAAAACTGCTTCACAACCGAGAGAACTACTTCCTAGCTTCAAAACACTAAGGAAAAAAAGACTAGTTGTATGCATCAAGAAAACTCTGAAAAAGTTAAATGTCAGAGTGGAAAATCAGCTAAATATGATGAAATTTTTCATAGAATTTATGCTAAAAAGATTGACGAAAAAGGGTCCTCATATTTTGTGGCTGGATGAGTTTTGGATATATCATAAACTTTCCGCTGATATATGGGCATATATTACATGCCTGAAACTTGGCGATTTCCCCTGAAAATACTCGAAATTTAAATAAAGTTAATTAAAATTCAAATTGCAACTTATTCGGCAATTTTCATTTTGAACACTCGGTATTCATTAGATTCAGTTTTTAATTAAGTTTTAAATATGTTGCTTCTTGAATGTTATTAACATAGAGGAAAACAACATAGTTTTTACCTTTATAGAGGGTAAAAAGGATTGGTCCTAGAACAGATTGTTGAGGCACTCCAGTTATAATGTGCTTACCAAGGATATTTTGTTACTTACTACTGTGTACTGAGTTCTGTTTTTTAGAGATTTGACTAACCAATTGTGGATATTGCCCCGGCGGCAATACTGGTAGAGTTTCTTGAGTAGAATGTCTTTATTTAAGAGAAAAATTCTGATAGTGGTGTGCTAAAAACAATTCTCCCATACAGTACCGATTTAGTAAAGGGAAGAACAGATTATGGGTAGATTTCATTGTGTGTGCCAATCAAGTATTTTTGTTATTAGGATAAAAGAACATTAAACATATTTTATTGCCGCAGAATTGACTTCTGAGTAGGCGCTGAGACAAAACTGAGTAATATGTTCACGGAAACAGCTATGTTACCTTATGATTCTTAAATATAAGAATATAAAAAGGGTCTCCAAAAACGGGGGGACCCCACTTCTTTGCAACGCAAAAGAACTAACTTGCAAATATTCTGTTAAGAGTTCTTAATTGCCCTTACTCTTTTTCGAAATTCGGTTGGAGCATCTATCAAGTGAATTTTAACAAGCATTCAAAGATTTTTCTTAAACATTGGAAAGTGGCTTTTTAATTGATTTCTAACTACACCAAACGGCAACAGTCCTGGCTTGTTGCCAAGGTTACAAAAGAAATCAACGTGACCTTTCAGCGGAATGAAACTTTGCTTGGCTGGTTGGCACAAAAGTAGAATATGTCAGGCTCGTCGGAACTTGGGGGGCTGGGGGGACTGGAGCCCCCCAATAATTGTCAAACTGTAGTATATTTCCTTTATAACTCAGTGTACTGAATGAGAAGGAATACAATGGGCAGCGCCCCGATATAAACTTCCTACCGACGGCACTGTATGTCATAATCTTCTTTACATAGTATTAGTCGATTAAGCATCATTTAACTTACAAAAACCATTTTGATATCAAATCGTCTTTTCATATTCGAAAAAACATATATGCTGTTTATAACTAAGGATAATCATTCTCGTCGCCGTTTGGAGGTGAATCTTATTATGAATCTAGAATCTAGTTTGTCAAAGACCGCTAAGCCGCTGTACAAGAGGCTTAAAAATTTTACTGCGCTTGCTCCACCATGACTCCCTGGGAGAGCAGTAAACAGGCCCTACCTAACGGCTCTCTAGCGATTAGTTGTGTTTAAGTTGTAAATTTGTTCAATCAAATAGCTCTTTGATATGATGAAATCGCCAATGCTTGTATAACGGTATTGTAACATATGTTTTTCTCCTCGTATAACAGACCATCGTTTCTAAAAGACTGAACACTCCAAGAACAAGCCACAAAATCCCCATTAAGCAGCTGAACACCCTTCAAAACATATCAAAATCGGCACATAATGCGAAAAATAAATTGGTCATTCAATCAAAATCCATTTTGGGGCGGGAAAGGGCCTGATGTTGATGTAATTTTCAAAATAATGGGAAATTGCTTGAATGCACAAAGGGATCGCCAGGAAGTCAAAATCGAATTTGCTCCGCATTATTTTTCGAACTATATGCCGATTTTGAAAAGTTTCAAAGGGTGTCCAGCCACTTGATGGCAGATGGCTTGTCCTTAGGGTGTTCTTGGGGTGTTGTTTGCGACTATCGTTGCGATGTACAAAGTATTTTGCAACTTTTTTCAATATTTAGCAGCATTTTGCTGATAAGAACAAAGCATCGTCAAGTGGTTGTATCTCCATTCTGTCACACTACTTCGCAGGCGACTTTTTACTATCCGCAGAGCTGAGAATGACCTTTCGAAACGAAAGAAACGAAATTCAAATTCGAGGGGGGGGGGGCGGCCTATTGTATTGCTCCCTATTCAGTACACTATTATAAAGGAAGTATAAAACAGTTTGACAACTATTGGGTGGGTTGGAGGGCTCAACTGAGTGTTGACAGACATAAACAAAAAACATTTTTTGATTATGCCTGTGCTACTCACCAATGTTTATCAAACCTTGAGTGAAGGTCATCGATCGCTATGACATTCACAGCATCGGATAATAAAACCTAAGTACCAACCAGATGGCTTCGGATAACGCATTATGTTCGATTAAGAAGAAAATATCTATACTGTTGTAAACAGAATAACTTTCTTAAAATCCCACTAAGCTTATCTTATTTAGCAAATTTTCGTGACACCTAGAATTCGGCATACAATGCCTGCCAAAAGTCTTGGAACACTGACATCAATTTCCAAGGTCAAAACCAATCATCCCCCTCTCCCCCACGGAACAATGTTGGTTTACTATCAAACGGACTAGGATTTTAGGAAGCACTTTCTTTTGCGCTTCTTTTATGATATTTCTCTAAATCATCAACATTGTTTGAGGGGGAAGGGGGCGGAAGTAGCAAATTTTTTTCATGAAAGGAATGAAAGATATCAAATGCAGCGTAAATTGGTGGGTGTTCCAAGTACTTTTGGCAGGCATTGTAGAAAGAGTAGTCGCGAAAAGAGCGTATCTGAACATTAATTTTGTTATTTAACATTCTACATGCCAATAATACAATGGTGTACACCAATCAAAAGTTAAAATAATAGAATATATCTGAATAATTCCAAAACATAAATATCTAATTGTAGCTAAATTCATAATGTATATATAAGGATTGAACAGCTTCATGTGCATGATCAGGGCCTGCGCAACAGGGGGTAGGGAGATAGAGGGCACAGCCTCTCCTATTTTTCGCTTAATAACAGATTAAGATCAGACCAAATTAATTATATAGATAAACCTGTATATTACAACAACAAAATTGAATCAAATTCTACAAGTAAAACAATGTAGGCAACATGTTTGCCAAGATTGGGGAAGGGGGAGGGGGAAGAAAAAACTTTTTTAACACCACTGGCCACTCAAGTTAAGGATCAGTGGTGCTGGCCCTTATGATAATGGATAAAAGAATATAGCATAAATTGCAAATGTAATTAATACACTTTTAAAAAACAAAATTGTCGGAAAACTTTCACTGAATGTTCTTGTGACAGATTAAAGTTGTTTATCATCCTCCCTTAAAATGTTACTTCATACAAATTTTAAGTCATTGACAATCTAACTAAGACTTGATGCACAAATACCTCTTATGAAGGAATCGATATTTAATGGGGAAGGAGAAGATAATTTAGGAACAGTGTTGATAACTTGGAAAAGTAGTTATACCCTGGGATTGTCAATTTTTGAGCTTGAACTATTCATTGCACTCAACTATTATTTTGGCAAACAATTGTAGCATCATAAAACGAGTCTACAACCACCAGCAATAAGAAAGGAGTGTAGCTGAGGTAAAAACTAGATGACCTTGTACTATAAGGGGCCTGTAAAAAGTTCAATATAATTATTACGATAATTCATAACTGTTATCCATCTCAAATGTACACTGTAACTTGAGCTACCTCTAAGCGGCCTTTCTACTACCAATTGCAAAAAGAGAAACATTGCAGTCTTAGATTGCAAGAGCAACAAGATAAACCCATTTTGACACGATTTGATTGCTTTATATTCTGAAAAAAGTACTTTTCATCTAAGGATATAAGTGAATTTTGGTTGTAGACACAAACTTAGACTAACAAAAGAATGAATGTTTATGAAATGGGCTGTAACAAATGAAAATGATATGCACTGTGTAAAAAACAAATTATTTTAAATAACTAATGAAACCAATTACAGAATAATATTTAGTTTAAATGAAATACCAACAAGCAACCTCTATGTGATTTAATGCAGACTTGTTCAAGTCTTTGTGGCATTTTTCTAAGGTTAATATCACATTTCTCGTTATGATAAAACCATGATGCATTCAACTGGCTTAAAAGCTCATTACCCCTCTGTCTTTAGAATAGCCAAAGTCATTTGAATTGTGTACCATTGACATCAAACCAACATAAATTTCCAGAGGAATATCCTCACAAGATGCTTCAAATGTTGCACCAGTTCCTTCCATTGCTGATACCAGGGCTTGTTTAAAATCTTGGTAGCCCATGTAATAAGGTATTTCATCAAGAAAGGGAACAGCCTTGTGTTGTGTGAATGTGAAGAATGGCATGTCATTAAAGAGTGGGTTCCATTTTTGCATCAAAGAGAGATGAAGCACCTTGTCAATGTGTATACGTATACCAGTCTGGAATTCCCGATTGCTAAAATAGGGAAGTTTCCAATTATTTCCTTTTACTTGAAGAATTTCAAACAGAGGCATTTGCAATTGGCATAAAATAAATCTTCAAATTATCCTAAAATATTTTAAAAGCCCCAACCATTGAATAAGCCCCCATCTTAACTTAATGAGGTACAGCAGAAAGAAACATCAATTGTAGTTTATGGTTTGGTGCGATATCAAACACATTTAGCAGCAAATGAAAAAACTAGAATAAAGGAGACATTGAAAAAGAGACAGGCAAAGACAATGAAAATGACAAACATTTTGGAGTAAAATATCTTTTTCCCTAATGTAAATAGCTAAAAATGTAATGTAAATACAGTGACATAAGCAGGGTTGAAATATTAGGGCAAAGAGGAGCTGGACACCGAAAACACTTATGCTGACAAAATCATCTTTTAAAAATCTAGCCCCATCAAAGGTAACTCAAAGTCAGAATAGCCATTAAAAACAACCTTAATATATTATTCAGGAAGTATCAAATCTGTCTATAACAACATGAAGGATCCCAATTTGTGTAGACAGAGAGGTTTTGTTTCCCTCTTAGACTTTTCAACTTGATGCAAGGTTAGAAGTTTGCTAATTGGCAAAAACGAGTAACCAACCAACTTAAATTTTATCTGTAACCATGCAATGACCAAAGGCTTTTTAGTTAATCTTGATACAATTAAATTGATAAATTTAACAATCTTTGTGTGGCTCTTTTTATTTGGCCTTGTTTTCACTTTTCTGTGATATCTTCACTTTTGTGGTACCAAAGGTTCATATAACTTAATAATTATTATAAAACATTAAAAACTGATTGTTAACATTCAGTACTTACAGAATTAAATTGTGTTTTGGATATACAAATCTGCCACCTTGAATCTTTTCAATCTTTTGTAGGTCAATTCTTTTCGATTCCTCGATTCTCAAGGCAACAAAGTTGTATTTGATGATGAGCAGTTGTTTTTCTGTGATTATGCAAAGTCTTTCCTTTTCATGATCCCAATGATCAATTCTGCAGAAGAATTCAAAGTCATTAGGTGCGAGGATGGCTCTGTTGTTAGAGGCACTGACTACAGACCCAAGGGTCCGTGGTTTGAGTCTCTGGCATGATTAAACTTTCACCCAGAGTGGGGAGAGTCACCAGCTCTCTGTAATTCCAGGCGTAGGAATTCTGAGGTGTGGTCACATCGAGAGGAAGGACCAGGACAGTGCTCAATAAGCATAGCTTCTCAGTGTCCTAAAAACTACCTTTGGATGCTAGGTAGTGACAAATACAAATACAAATACATTGACTGATTTTGTCTATGTTAAGATCTTCATCCTAACTTTGAAGTAATTTTGAAAATGTTCTTTTAGCAATTCAGAATTTCTTTGTTTTGCAAGTTCTACTAATACGGATTGCAAGATCGAAATGAATGCTCTTGTAAGAAGTAGTAGCATTTTAAATGGGTATTAATTTTATTTTGTATAGGTAAAAGATTTGGATGATTGTCAATTTTTCATTTAGAAGTTTTTAAAAGCTAAGACTTTTATAACTGAAGTCTCTAATCAACTGTAATACTTTTCATGCATTTGTGTCATAAAAAATATCTGATATTATCCTTAAATTGATCCTATGCAAACTTTTTATTAATACTGTAAAACATTTTCAATCAAGGGAAAATTTTGCACAATGACAAATTGCCTTCATTTAGCAGCCGTGGCACTGCAAATACTTAAAAAAAGGCTAAATAGTACTTACTCTGCAAGAAGCCAGGCACTTACAAATGCACCATCAAGTGAAGGATCAATATATCTCTTAACATCCTCAACTGAATGTTCAAAATTACCAGGCTAAAATCCAACAACCACAGAAAACAAAAGATCATTCATAAATCATTCATGCATGAAAATCACAAAATCTTAGATTATTATATGTCATATTGAAATATAAAAACATTAGAAATGAAGGCACAGGTTGTTAAATCAACAAGTATATATAAACTTGAAACTTTTGTACCCAATACATCTTAACATTTGGAATTTTACGTTAGCATTTTTAAATTATGATTAATATAGCTTGTATGCTTTCATATATTATATTTATGCATTAAATTTACTTAATTTACCATGCTATCATATTAATTTCTTTTTTATTTTAGTTTCAGTAATTTAAAGGAAGTGTATAATTAGATGACCTGTGTTGATTAAGAATTGTTAATTAAACTTATGTTTTAAGGAAACATTTGATTGTAGAATCAGTTGATATGATAAGCAAAGATGGCTTTTCAGGAAAATTAAGAAATTTCTGGTTTTTATCACATTTTGTGGCAGAAGGTGAAGTATTAAAAGGACATCCTTTCAATTGCCTTGTGTTGAAAATTTGGTTTTTTATGTCAGGCGTTTCTGTGTTAAAAAGATTAACATAGCTTGTATGCTTGGATATTGTTTTATTCTGAATTAAATGTACCTTATTTTGCATATTATTGTATGTAGTGGAAATTGAAACAAAAAACTGAGCTGAACTGAATATCAAATTGATCAAAATATGGTTGGGTTTAGGGTCTTGGCTGGGGTTAATGCAGTAAATTCATCTTCTTTGATTCTTTCTTAATCTAACATCAAATATTGTTGATATGTATGTTTTTTATATCTTTGTAACTATGCATGTGTGTACATAGACGCAAAACTTACCCTCGTAGAGTAAAACCTTTTCAAAACGTAATCGCGGACTTGTTTATCTGACGGGTTCTTCTGTAGCCCAGCTTCCATTACAACGACTTCAGCGGCGCTAGTTTTTTCAGGCAGTTGTCCGAGATCCTATCAATGTCAAAAATTGTATGGGTCAAAGCTTATACTGCAAAATTAACCTGTAGGTACGCTAACGTTCATGTAGCGATCGGATAAGTTGTTATACACGACGGAATTACGAACACAAAAAGAAAGCTTACCATTGTCGTATCTTGTGGTTTCTCCATCTTCGGTGGCTGAACACTTGCAATGAAAACGTAGCTAGCCTTGCAGATGTTCAGATTGCTTACAATGTTGAAATACGATCAAAATAAATAAGAAATGAGTCAGCTCACTCTACACAAACCTGTTTCGCGCTGAGCGAATGGAGCCTCGTTCTCAAGCGAATTGACAACAGCATTGATGACGTCATGAACGGATAGAAACAAATGATCTAGATTGAAGATTCATTGTTTACAAATACCACTGATTGAGAGAACCTTGGAATTATAACCAGCTTGTTTTCCTCTTGTTGATCTTGGTTTAATTATTCCGGCAGAAATAGTTTATTTGGCAATGTTATCCATCTCTCTCTCTCTCTCTCTCTCTCTCTCTCTCTCTCTCTCTCTCTCTCTCTCTCTCTCTCTCTCTCTCTCTCTCTCTCTCTCTCTCTCTCTCTATTTAGTAACCTGACAAATAAAAAAAGATAAATCTTTTGATGATAAATCTATAACTGAGAAGGTTATTTTAGCAGTGTATTTTAATTTTAGAGTTTCAATGCTGACACAAGGTGACATTTGACGTTAAAGACTTGTTTATCTTAGATTCTGATTTGCTAATTCTAATTTAGATATCTAAGCATATGAAAATAAAAAAATTAAACCGAAACGTTCTGCGTTCATTAATGAAATTAATGAATAGAATAATCTAGTGTCTATGTTATTTAGCAAGCCAACTATTTTGATCACTAAACGGCAGCATTAGAAATTTTTCATCGGATATCATTATTGATAGCCTATCGTCTGATATCTTAGCCAAAATTATTTTCTTGCTAATATATTTAAAGGCAGACCAAATGTACACATATTAAGATTCAAGTTTAATTAGATTAGCTTATGCTTCTTAAGTCTCACCTGTATTTTCAGGCATTTTTAAAGAGTCCTTCCATAATATTTTCCAGAACTTTTCTGAAGCGTTGGTCCAACATTTCCCTGACTTTTTCCCACAACACCGTAAGATAATCTTTTAAATTTGATCGTCTAGTAACCGTTAATGTTTTCTTATACCTTGCCAAAGCCTTTGACACAGTTGATCACTCACTTTTGTTTGTAAACAAAACTCTCAAAATCTTGGCTAAGTGAAGCAGTTTTTGACAAGATGAACTGAAATAAATTGTTGACTGTTGACAGATCTTATTTGTCACAAAGAACTGAAATAACTTTCATCGAAAACTCGCATTCGTCTGCTACATCTTTAACAGTTGGAGTCCCTTAAGGAAGTATCCTTGGGCCCCTACTTTTCTTAATTTTCGTAAACAACATGCCTAACTGTATCAAGTTCTGCAAAATATCTTTATATGCAGATTCAACTGTAGTATATTTCTTTTTGCCAAACATGTCGATACTCAAAGAAACTCTGAATGGCGATCTCAAGCTTCTATGCAAATGTTTCAACAGCAACCTCCTAACGCTTAATACAGAAAATTGCAATTTCATACTTTTTGACAGCTCGCGCAAACTCAGCACTTTTAATAGAATCTCACTGGAACTCAATGGCAAACCCTAGACCGCGAAGAATCTTTTAAACATTTGGGCGTGAAGTTAAACGAAAACATGACCTGGACTGATCACATAAGCATGTTAAGCACAAAGTTTTGCCAGAGACTGCACCGATTGAAGTATCTGCCAGCTCTGGAAGCTCGTTTGACTTCCCACCAATAATTAAAATGCTCCTACTGCGCATGCTCGTAAACCAGACCTCATGAATATTAGACCTTATGAAACATTAGACCTAATAAAACCTAGCCTGTGTTCCAGACCCCTAGGGGTCTGGGGCACAGGCTTATAAAACCCCGGATTCTAATTATTAGTTGATTATATAGATTTTTCGCTGTAAAATAGCTTTTTGATATTGCGTATATTTAGCATTTTTTCGTGCTTTCGTAATTAAAAAATTGTATTATTTAAAATTGAGTTGATATTAACGTTTGACAAGTTGCTGTAGCAGTAATTCTATCAACTTTTATTGTTATTTTTATGTTGTAATTAGGTTAGAGGCCATCTTGGCCTAGATACCTTTTTTAACAAAAAAAAAATAAATCAATTTTCAACAAATTTTGTGTTTATAAGAACGATAATAGACCTCATAAAAACAGTACAGTATAATTTTGTTCTATATGGCGGGGGATAACAATGACTAACCTGTGCTCCAGTCCCCTAACTTTCAAGTTGGGGTCTGGAACACAGGCTACAATGATCGGCAATGATAGATTTTTTTTTTTGAACAAATTAATTCTCATCAATGATTCAACATTTGGCGCTGTTTATATACCGAAAGGCCGCCGGTTCACACATGTTCAGAACAAAACTTGAAAAACTTGAATCTTTTTATTTTTCCCAACAATTTTAACTAATCAATCCGGGATATTGTTTGTACAATTTCTATGTTGGCTGTGTCCACTTGAACTTTTGTTTGCCTATTTCTGGAACCGCGTATGCACAGTATGGCACTTCGAAGTAGTGCAAATGACAGCTTGGTACGAATCCAATTGGTAACCAGTGAAATTGAGAGATCACGTTTCTCTGATATCTTCGTTGATAAAACCGATATAAACTTTTCAGTTTCTCTACTTGAACCACCACTGTGAGCGAAAATCAATGGCGTAAAAGAACCATGCTCAACTTGTAAAACTCTTTGACTGTACGCGCGTTTCTTCTCTCTTTCATTCCCTGCAAAAGTGTTGTTTAGTTTCTGGTTTCTGTATGACGGTGCGAATGGGTTGAATACCCTTACATCAAAAAATGCACTTTGTTCCTTCTGCCAGAAGCCACGTATGCTGATGTCAAGCCTTGCCTCTTCTGATATGTTGGAATTTCTTGGGAGATTTTCACCACTGAGATGTTGTAGAGGTGGCTCAATTCTAACATCATTTGAAATTTCTGTTGCTAACTTGCCGAGTAGATCACGTACTTCATTGTGTCGATGATGAATGTATCCACCTTTTTGACAAGACATCGCATGGTCAACGGAAAAGTGTTTTCCGCATACACAAATAGTTGGCATGAACTTTAGATGCCATCTATATCTTAATCGGATTGCGTCGTGGAATTCACGCTTGTTGAGAACAAAATTTTCAGCCTTCAAAGGAAGAGAAGTGAGCCATGAAGACGCACCTTTCATACAAGACAGCTCGTTTGCTTTGCGTTGATCGAGTGCCATAGATTCTCTTAGCAGTGCAAGTTTCTCCTCATGCGATTTTGTTCTTTCATGGGCAATTTCAATCTTCGTTTTCTTCATTTCATTGTTGTTAAGCCTTAATTCAGTTGCTTGTTGCTTGATATTTATTGATAACTGACTGGTCACTCTCTTTGAAAAAGCATATTCTTGATGAGCTATCTCAGAAAATATCGGTATGCCAAGTCCTCCAAGACGTACCGGAAGACTGATTAGTTTTCGCTCAATTTCGGAGCAGTGATAGCCTTCAGTTAGCACCGGTAAAAACTGTTCATTTATGTAAGCATCGAGCAGTTTAAGTGCTTTGCAAAAATCAGGGATGACTATAGTTAAATAAGTTATTCTATGACGAAATCCACTAACAAAACAAGTGTATGCTGCATGCGGCTCTGAGCGTGCTATTCTACATAGTACTTTTAACTCTTCAATCCAGCCATTCACTACTTTGTTTGCATATTCTGATTTATCATTGGCCGTCCCTATATATGAACCCAAGTATTTTCGTCCTGATGTTGTGATATTGATCTGAGTGTTGCCAAAGATCTTGCAAGCTTGCTCATAGTTCTCTTCTTTCACTACCAACCATGATTTTGATGCATTGGGATGATAACCAATCAAAGGACCATAGTGCAGAACATTTTCCCACCACGATTTTAAGTGAAGTAACGTCCCTGCACCACCAAGATCATCTGCATAAGCTGCATGCTTTACCTTGCTTTCAGCTGATTTTATCAATGATAGAAGTGGCATAACTCCAATTGCATAAACAGGCATAGCAAATGGATCGCCTTGGGTCGTTCCTTCGGCAGATGGTATTTCTTTACCTCCTGTGATAAAGAGACGAGATGGTTTTCCATAGCAGTTATTTACATATTGAGCCATTGGAGGACATATATATTTTATGTTATGCAATAGTGCCTCTCTATTTAAGCTATTAAAGGCATTTGATGCATCCACTAGAAGCAGGCCATCAGTTTCTTCCTCTTCAAATATATCTTTCATTGCATGTACAGCAGCCTCGCAGCCTGAAGGTAATCCAGTGCATAACTGTAGAGATCCTCCACTCTCGAGTATATCAGGCTTAATGACACGGATAATTGATTTTCCAATGATCCTTCTCAATACTTCTCCAATACCGATTGGTCGAACTCCAGGATTCTTGTCAAGAGGGACCAAGCGACAGGAAACAAATGCTTCAATCGAGCCTTTGTTGATATCTCTTGTGCACAGTATGCGTGTGAATTTTGCTAAAGCTGTTTTCAGTTCCTCACCCGTCTTTCCAAAATTTTTGGATACTAGAATTCTCCGCCATCCAACAGCATTCATTCCAGAGGGACCAGCTGCACCTTTTGTATGTAACGCAGCTTTAGTAATAATTGTTTAATCAATCAAACATTAAAGGGTCAATGAAAGGAATCTCTCCAGCCATGAGAGTCGAAGGATCCGCTGGTGCTGAAGGGGGATGTTTCATCTTCAATTCGTCAATAACCTTGTCAGATATACTCAATAAACCGCTGGCATTATTTGCATCTAATAATCTCATCGCTGCGTTGATTTTCCCTTCAAGTACCAGATTTGCAAATTTCTTTGCGAGATCTCCCGAAGAGCAGTTGTTGCTATAGCTCGGGAGTTTGGACTGGATTGTTCTACATTCTCTAACTAGTGCATCAAAATTTCCTTCTAACCACAAATCCATTCTCCGTCGTAAACACTCGCCATGTTGTTTTGACTTTGATCTGAAAGATGGCTTCTGCAGTAGGAGAGCTGGCATGATCATCACTGTTTTGATAGCGATATCCTTTAAGGACTCCACTTCTTCATTCCAGGCATTGATAAGACGAGTCATCTCTGCAATATATCTCTTTCCTGCTGAACCTGTAGGAAGCATAAATATGTTTCTCCTCCAATACACAACTTCTTCGTAAATGGCAGAAATGACCATTTGAACGTCCTTTTTGGAGTGTATTCCCCACACTTTTGGACCATTGTCTAACAACATTGATGTGTGAGCACTATCACCAGGCTCTCCAATTTCCGAGACAGGCATAGGATGGAAAAGAGGCAGGGTTCGTTGATTGTAAGTCAATTCAGGTTGAATCGAAGAAGAACTCTGCGTTCGAGTTGCAAGCGCATCATTAGAACGTTTGGTGCTCGGTTGAACATTCGCAAAGTCATTCGAATTAACGGTTAAATCTTGAACGAAATCTGAACAGGAGCTTGTTACTAAACTCCCTTGAAAATTTGCGTTATTATTTGAATTCAAATTAGATATGTTACCTTGTTTATCTTTTCGGCAACAGCGTAAATGTTGGCACAAACCTCGTTGGTTCTTAAACGATCGAGAGCAAAACTGGCAACCAAATGATTCCGTAAAAAGCTGCGAGTTAGTGCCGGGAGGCACGTATTCAGATCTTTCCATCGAAACGCCGCCTTATTTTGACAGAAAAGCATCCATAACAGCAATAAATAACTTGATTTATCTTTATGTCACCGTAAATTATGTTTCAGTAACTTCACAAAAGTTTTCAGCAACAAAATCAAGAAATTTTTCCCCGCCATTAAAAACACGTCTGCTCTCGCACACGGCACGAATCGAAAAAAAAAGATCATTGCCATGACAACACCTAAAGGCGATTTGATGCGAGGTTTTCCCGCACGATAAACGCGCTGAGCGTATACGAGAGCACAGAGATGCAATGGAGTCAAACCGCATTCTCTTTCACTCCGCCATTACCAAAATGGACACGTGTAATTGCATGAAGACAGCAATTCTCATTTCTGCATTCTTCTTCGTTGCTTCAAGTGAAGTTAATAATGCTGGCAAAACACTGGTTCTTCTAGAAAATGCTCATGTTAGGGAAACTCACTCGATATTTTTCAAGTTTTTGCAAGGTAAGATTACCCCATTGTCTGTGTTTTCGAATCGAGGACAAAGAACACGTAAGGTTTAGGCCCCTCTGGAAACCTTACTAGGAAATTAAAATATTTGACGAGAAATGGCAGGGGATTAATACGTTGGTATATTGTGTTCTTGACTGCTGTCATGATCAGTTATATACAGAATTATTTACAGTCACATCAAAGCGTTACATTAGGTGAAAAAGTAGCTTTGATGTGGCCCTTTCACAAAGAATGGTACTTCGTTTGTCATCAAAGAACTAACGTGGCACTTTCACAATATGTGGTCTTTCGTTTTTTTAAAGAATTTATGACTCTTTTAAGGATAGCAAGTTCTGTTGTTCAATAATTGCCTTGCCTGTCAAGCTAATTAAAACACAAACCTTTTTACAATTACCATACCATACAACCTATTCTTTTTTGCAGACAAGGGCTTCGAATTAACTTACAAATTAGCAGATGATCCAGACCTTGCTTTGCAAAAATATGGAGAATACTTATTCAACAACCTCATTGTTTTTGCACCAAGTGTTGAAGGTATATTTTCCAGACGTTTTATCATTTCATAACATTACTTTTGTTTAATGTGTCAAGAACTTTTCAAATCACTGTTTGTTACAGTTTCTTGCAAACATTTTTTGCATACATTTGTTGCAAAAATCACACTCCAGAATAAAAGTTTCAATATGTTGCTTGTATGAATGTTGATTGATTGCCAAAGGACTCTGTCAAAGTGAGGTATGGGTGTAGCAAAGGACATTGTCAAATGTTGATAAATAGTTGGTCATTACAGCATGTGCACCAGGGTGCATTCCATGTCAACTGTACGCTAAAGGTCCACAGGGGCATTTGTTTAGGTACGCCAAAAGCAGTAAAAGCAGTAGAGTTAGTAAAACAGTAAACATTGTTGTGCCAGACAAAGAAAACTGAATATATGAGAAAAATGTGGTGTTTGAGTCTTCATTTACGTTTACTATGTACATGGTTTCATGTTTCGCATGCCAACTAACGAAAATTTTAAGTATGCCAAAAAAAATTTTATCGGTTTACATGAAGAACATGGAAAAAAACCTGGGTGTACGCCGAAGATCTTTGGGCCTAAGTACATGTGCATTTCTGTGCACTTTGGCATGTGCATTTGAAATTGAAACCAAATTGCATACTAAAGTAATGTTACAATATCATTGCAACCTTCATTTTGCACAATAATGCCAAGCCAAGTACTTGATATAGATTTAAATTACAACAGCTGTTTTTATATGAAGATGAGCAAGAATGTAATGTGGCAAGCACGATAATGAAAAACCTTATGCTTACTTTTTAGACTTTGGAGGTTCAGTAGATGTTGCTGCCATAACAAAGTTCATTGATGATGGCAACAATGTTCTTATTGCAGCAAGCTCATCAATTGGTAACATTTTTTCAGAATTTTCTTTAGATATAGAACATAACAAGGAAGTGCACCTTTGTATGTTTGTTCAGCTGTGTTTCTTGAAACAAAATAACCAAATAATTAAAGCCACAATAGGAGCCATAACAATTATGATAATTTGTAAGTTTTCTGTAATATTTTAATTAATTGCTCTTTAAGATCATGGTGTAAAGTGAAGTTATGTAAGCATTGAAATTTTTTATAGGAACACCTTTAAGGGAACTTGGCAGTGAGTGTGGAATTGAATTTGATGAAGAAAAAACTGCAGTCATTGATCATCACAATTTTGATGTTACAGACGATGGACAGGTATTTGCTACAATATATACCGCTGTTTGTTGTCCCTAAATGTTCCTGTCTCTAAAGGTTGTGTAAATTGATTTCTTTCACTTTGCTGGGCTTTTCAGATAATTTACTCAGCTATCTTTTGTTCAAGATTAAGGTGCAGGATATTTTCATTTTTTTAATGACATCCTAAGTTTTTTCATGTATTTCTTTGTTGTGGATGGATGTCTCATGCTAATTACATTATTTCAATATTATTCAGTATCATTAATCAGTATGGTACTGATTAACAAAAAAAATTTGAAATGATATTCTTATATTTTTATATGTTATAATTTTTTTCAGTTATTGTTAAGGTATAAGAGGAAATGCTTATGTAGCTTGAAAATTAGAGCATTTTTTGTTGGTTGTATGTTTTTGTTCACAAACTAATTTATGAAAAAGATGTTGGTTTTATTTTTTTAATGTTGTTTGGTATATATATTTGCAGCACACTGTAATTTTGGCTGATGGAAAAAATGCTATCAAATCAAGAAATATTGTTGGTTCTGGCAATGAAAATCCCCTTTTGTTTCAAGGTGTAGGGTATGAATTTTAACTCAATGTCTCTTGAATTTTCAAAAATCTTTTAATATTGATTTAAACTTATGTAAAACAGTCTAATAGGCTATCAAGCTCCTGCTCTGAATCTAATGTAGTCATCATAAAGTTGCTTACACTTCAATTTTTTTCAGAGGAGTCATCTTAAAATCCTGGTTAAAGACTTAGGGCCATCCGGCCTTGTATCAAATTGTCAAAATCCTGATAAGTTGGATAATTAAAGATAGTGAAATTGAAAATGAGTGATGATGACATGAAAACTGTTATTATTTGTAGCTATTTTGTTTCTTTTTCTTTGAATGCATACTCGGCAAAAGTGCCTTATTTTCTCAATACCTGTCATTTACTTTGATTTTATTCTGGTGTTTATGCCCTGGCATCGCTTTTGTAAATGCAGTGAGTCATGATAAAAAGGAGACGGTTTTCTGTGCAGCAATGCTATTGATGGATCTTATAATAATCCAATGAAGTCACTTCAAACTGATTTACAAAACAGCTTCCATCAATAGCAATCACATGAAACTAGAGCACTCACACCAAAAGCAAATTACCCCCTATAGAGAAGGCCTATTCACCATGCCTATGAATGCTGCCCTTTTATGCCCTGACATGGTTTTTATGAATTACTGAGTATGTTTAACTTCTATTCTTTTTAGCATGGTAGCTGATCAGGACAACCCATTAACCCTTGAGATTTTATCTGCATCATCAACTGCCTATTCTTACTATCCTGATGATAAAATTTCCGAGGTTTGAATTAAATTTGAATTGAATTTTTTTCAATGGTATAATTTTAATCCAATCATTTATGTTCACAAATTCTGATGATTTTCGATGTACATACTTTGAAACAAGTACAATAAATGTTACTTGATGCCTATCTTTATAACTTATCACTGGGGAGGCTGATGACAGCAACTAAAGCCTAGCACACACTAGCAATTTGTTGTCACCAGCATCTGCAATTTTTGTCGCCAGCGACTGCGATTTTTGTCTACATGGTAAAACAGCACAAGATTTTTTTTGCCAGCGACTGATATTTGTTTCTGTTGCCAGCAACTAAAAGCAGGAAATTGCAACTGAGCAGGGCAGAAAAACAAATTCTGGTTGCTTTCCCAGGCATAAATTGTTTTCAAGACACATGGAACAGATTGGACTAATCAAAAGCCAAACCCATGTGGTCCCATTTCTCCTTCTCCGTTTTCTTCTTCGAGCTATAATTAAGTCTGCCAATACTTTCATCTGTTTCTTTTTGCACTATCCTATGTCATCAATACTGGAAAACATGAGTGTCACAAGTGCTTAACATTTAGGGAGGCTTAGTATGGATCTTGCCTGAATATTGTTGCTTTATTGAGAATGAACTGCCAAAATGGGGCCTGTAATGGGACAAATCTTACCCGATTAGAGGGCCTGCAGCAGTCCCAGCTCATTTGTCTCCTTCACATTTAACCCAAAAATGTCTTTCCCATGCGAAAAAATGCTACAGTGAATTATCTGCAATGAAATCGAGACAAAAATAACGGACCAACATAAATAAATTGCACATGAGCGGGCAAAGAAATTCAGTCACTGGCGACAAAAATTGCTAGTGTGCTAGGCTTTAAGGAACTGATCACCCTCCCTTGATATGCTAATGGCCTAGGACAAAAACTCTTGCAAGAAACTCTCTATGTGTATATATTATTTACATGACTCAACTTTACATTCTTATGTCAGGTTTTATATTCATCAAACCAAATTACTATTTATAGTACCCACATGCAGTTGGAAAGAGTACTTTGCTTATTGGTGGGCTGCAAGCAAGAAACAATGCAAGGGTTATTTTTTCAGGATCATTTGACTTCTTCAGTGACAAGTAAGATTTTTATGCTGTTTATGTTTGTTTTACTTTGGACTTTTCTTTTCAAAAGTTCATTTATTGAGAGGGAACTTTATCTTTGTTTTGCAACTGAGCAGAGAAATTGTAATGAAAGTCATGTTATTTTGGAGATATACATTTCTCTGGCTTTTCCTATTTGGTCATTCTAGGAATATGCTCAACATTATCTTTTATCAGAAAATTTAGCATGGTCTGATGTAACTAAGAGAGAATCCTCAAGCAAAACTGTTAATTTTAAGTGAAAATATATGCAAGGTATTCATTTTTTAGCTGTGTTTATTGCAGTCCTGGTAATATTAGGCGTGCGATTGCACGCGCACGCCTCCACACATGCCTAGAACTCCAGAGCGTGCTTTCTATCGCACATGAGTTCAACGTTTTGAATTACTATTCTTTTTCTCTTTTGTTTCTTTTAATTTCTTGTTTATTTTCTCTAAAGTAATTTTTAATTTCTTTTGCATGGGTTATATTGATGGCATTCCCCGAGGCATTTAACTTTTTATTTTGTTTCCATTAGGCCCGGTTTCCATTATTCCGTTTTGGTGTGTCTCCATTCTCTCTCTCCGTTCTTTTCGTATTTTCTTGAACACATTACCTCGGGCCACTCTGTCTTGGTCTAAAGGATAACGTGGGTGTTTCCATTACTCCATAATTGTCCGTTCATATCCTTTGCTCGAGCTCTTTTTGAAACTGAGATTGAATGACTCCGTTTGTCTTCGCTGTTCCCAATAAAACGACGCGTATTCAAATGATTCCATTTTCGGATGACTCCACTTTGAACAGCGTTTTTGAATAACTTCGGTTTGGTATCAAATGACACCGTTTTTGAGCGTATTAATGAATTTCAAAATCTAAAACAGATCCACTCGAATCCGTTCTCATACTGAAACGGAGTAATGGCAACAGGGCCTAAAAAACTTGTATCCTTCTTGTTAAATTATTTTGTTTTCAAGAAAATTCTTCTAAAATTCCATTTAAACTTTTTGGCTTTATGAAAACCTCATACACTTTTTAATACACACCTTCTAATACAAAGATGACATCAGGTCTTCATAAAAATCGTAAGGTCACCATTTGTGGATCGCACGTCATCGCACGCCTAAACTTTTGAAGGTGTGCGATTACCAGCACGCTGCCAAATTTCATATTACCAGTACTGTTATTGCAACTTAAAGTTTGGACAAGCTCTTTACTTTTGTGTAGGGGGTATAATTGGCATGCAAACTCTGATAAATGTAACAATCTCTTTGAAAATATTTGGAAAAATTTGACAGGGGAGCAATTTCTAGCTATGACCACCTACCCATACCAGAGGTGGACAAAGAACACAAAGCTACAAAAGCTGCATTGTAGTAGGTTCAGGACAAGGTGAGAAGAAGTAGGGCAATTGAGAGAGCAAAAGAAAAATTATCCACAGATAAAGTACAGTAGAAAGATCAATTTTAGGGACTTTGTTGTGCATGTACTAGAATTCACCTGTCCTATGCATCCAAAACAAATATAAATGGAGAGTGTTAAGAGTCATTGAATTTAGATATGTATTTATTTCATTATATATTTTATGTAATTAATGTTTATTTTTAGGTTCTTCCTCTCTGGAGTTCAAAATGCAGCTGTTTCAGATTCAAAATTGTGAGTAACTTTCATAATAACATTTTAACTAATATATATTTCTAAGAAAGAAAACATTTGATTGCTCATTATATATTTAAGTTCTGTTTTCAGCATTATTTAAAGAATCCAATTTTTTAAATGGGTTCACTATAAAGCTAGTTTGCACTGAATGGCATAACAGGATGCCTCTCAATGCATCTCTTTGTTGTGATAAAATGAACCAGTGCTATATCGAAATTCTCACACGCAACCCATTGGCTCATATGGTTTTTCCAGTGGTACTTTGTTGAGTCACATCTCACAACAGCATGCATTGAATCCGATGTATACTATCATTGAATCCAGGCACAGGCATTGAATCCAGTTTTTTAAATGGGTTTACTGTCCATTAAAGTTTTTGAGCAATTCTTACATTCCTTTTAATTCTTACATTCTAAACAGCTATCCAGTCTCTGGCAATGCTGAGCTTGCTTTCAATCTTGCTATGTGGATATTTAAGCAAAGAGGTGTCCTCAGAGTTGTCGGGGTAGATCACCATCCTATTGGAGAACTTTCACCACCAATGGCCTACACGATTGAAGATCAAGTTGCTTATAAAATTAAGATTGAAGAGTTCCATGAAGGAAAATGGCAGCCTTTCCAAGCTTCGGATGTGCAACTAGAGTTTTTCAGAATTGATCCATTTGTCAGAATCAATCTTAACTCAAGCTCAGGTATCACTGTCAATCTTTTCTCTTTTTCACAAGTCTCTTTATGCTTTCTAAGGCCTTTGCAGCATGAGCTGATTTTCTTCTCTTCAACATTATCTCATTTGCAATTGTGTTAAAATTAATTAGATTTTAAATTTGTGTCAGTTTTTGATAGTTTTTAATTGTCGCAAAAACTCTTATTAGCACTCCTCTCAATATCACAACATTCTAACAGAAAAAGCAACAAACCTGGTTAAGAAAATTGTGATGTTCTCATAATGTAATTTTCCAGTTTCTGATATTATGCATTTTATTTCTAATTATTTTGTCATGTATACCTCTCTAATATTAGGCCTTCTCTCCTTTAAGCCTCCTTTAGAATCTATAAGATTAAGCAAGCCCCTGAGAGGCTTAATGGAGCTTCACCATAGGTTGTGACTGTGTTTATCCAAGTTTGATAGTTGATAACTTCATGTGATATTCATCAGTGCTGTCAGTGGTTCTTTTTTATTCTAGCTGCTTTATGCTACATAATAAATCTATATGATCAACTTTTTCTATATTGATCCTTTGGAACTTAGCTAATCTTGCAATTCTTTTTCACACAGTTTTACATCAGTAGGGATTAATTTACCCTGGGTACCAGACTCACTATATATGAAATAAAATAGAGAGTCTGGTCTAGTGCGCCCCATTCTCGTTCTGGTGTGCTGATATTAACCAATCAGGAGCGAGTGTACAGATTTCTGTACGTTCAAAGGTCACAGCGAAACAATAAACTTAGCTCTGGTGTAAAACATTGAACAGAACAGAACATGAATAAATGCTAGTGACCGAAACGATTGAGTTTGAAGATGCTGTTAAAACTGTACTCAAAGAATATTTTCCGCATGTTGTGGAACTGAAAACAGAACAGCATTGAGGCCTTGTTTGTAAAGAGAAGAGCGCCAAGAGGAGACACCTTTGCCATATTGCCAACTGGCTATATTTCAGGCTGTGCCTCTTGTTGCAAAGAAATTAGGCCTTGTAGTGAAATGCAGTAGATAAGAAACACCGCAATGCGCCGAGAACAAACAACAACAAACACAGTTAATCAGTTATAGCTAATATTTCGCCTGGCATACGGGGCTTCGCTTGTCGTATTGGCCATATGTGACCTTCCAACGTGATGATTCTAACCGCCGCGGTGTCCAAGCACGCTGCCTTCACAGTGAGGAAGTAGATGTTCAAAGTACACACAATTTATGAGAAAATTACAAAAGACTTATTTTAAGTTGTATACGAAATTTGATACTGATTAACATTTAATAACTGCATTGTGCTAATTTTAATTTCATGCTTCGCACATGTTTTTTGCTGCCAAATGGCGTTTTAAACTTGATTTGATTGTTATCTTGAGGCAGAAAAGTCTTTTACCACTGTATTAAAAATGTTGACTTTAAAGAACTAAATAAAACACATTTGCTTTAAGATTTTCCAAAACTCCTCTGACTACTGAGTTTCTTTGTTATTTATCTGACAGTCTTGTTTCACAGGCCTAGTCTGTTAAATAGACTTCAGTTCTTTCAAGTAAGTTCACCAGAACGAGAATGGGGCGCACTAGACCAGACTCTCTTTTATTTTATATAGTGAGTCTGGTACCCAGGGTAGGATTAATTGGGACATCTAACATAAATTTAGTATTGATTTCACAATTGGGCATCAAGGTCTGATGCATCACTTATAGTTTCCATTTGCATCAGTGTTAAGTAGCAATGAAATTCTGCATTGGTGATGCTCCAATGTTTAAAAATTGGTTCTCGATGGTCTAATGGTCACATGAACTAGACCAATGATTGGGTACTGTCTATGGGTTTTAATTCTTTTTTCAGATGGAACCTTCAGTGCTGAATTCAAACTTCCTGATGTTTATGGCGTCTTCCAGTTCAAAGTGGATTATGACAGAATAGGCTACACTCATCTCAGAAGCACAACTCAGGTATTTTGATATGAATTCATCCAATCTGGCAGTTTAACTATTGAAGATAACTGTTTTACTGGTCTACCATATATTGCTTGATGCCATATAGGCAGAGCTGTATACATGCTTTGGATGCTTTAAGTGTTGCAACTTTAAGTTAGCAACTCTAGGTATCTAAGTGGCAACTCCAAGTTCAAGACTTAATGCCATCGGTAGGCCTATGGGTGAATCTTGAAGTTGCAGCTTACAGGATTTTCAATAACTTTTGAAGTAGAAGGCTCACATTTAAAAACAGGCACCTATGGGTTTACTAAAGTCTGTGCTGTCTTACTAAAAGTGGGGCTGAAAGTAGGCAGGGAAGTTTAAGTGAGTAAACGGCGGACTTTTGTCGGCTACTGGCTTCTCAAGAAATCCCTGCAACTTGAAGCCACCTTGTTCTGTACACCAAAGCATAGTTTTTGAACGATGTATTCTTTTTTCAATAATCAAATACAAAGTAGCCTTGATAACTGCAAATCATTTTTTGTCTTTTTTAACAAGTATACAAAATATGGTATGAAGCTAGTTTGCACTGAATGGCATGACAGGATGCCTCTCAATGCATCTCTTTGTTGTGATAAAATGAATCAGTGCTATATTGAAATTCTCACATGCAACCCATTGGCTTATATGGTTTTTCCAGTGGTACTTTGTTGAGTCACATCACACAACAGCAGGCATTGACTCCAATGTATACTGTCATCCAATTTAAGACACCCCTTGAGAAATAATTACAGACAATCCAGTGACCATTTTAGAACCAGATTTAAATCCAGATGTCAGATATTAGGATAAAGATTTTGTAAATGGTATCAACAAGGGTAAAATGTATTGTACATTTATAGTAAGATACACTTTGAAGGGTTTTTTATAAAACATTTTTGTTAATTGAAAGTGTCACTTTGAAGTAGAAGGAATTTTTTTACAAATTTTCTTACTTAGACACCATTCAAAGCTAAGGGGAACTGCTTGGGGACTTTCTGTCCTTATATTGATACCACTCACGAAATTCCTTGTTTTTTTTCTAAGCCCAACAAACCTTAGCTCAAACAAGTGCTATCGCCATTAAAATTGTAGAGCTCAATTTTCTTAGTTCCTACCAAACCATAACATTGAAGTAATGTTAAGATTAAGAACATCATCCCAGCATTTCATATTGTAGAAATAAATTTTTTATATTAATGCATCATTTTTTCACCTTTGTTTCTTAGATTCCAGTACGACCGAAAATGCACACACAGTACGAGAGATTCATCCCATCTGCATTCCCATACTATGCGAGTGCGTTCTCCATGATGATTGGCCTATCCGTTTTCAGTTTTGTTTTCCTGCATTTCAAAGATGACCAAAAGGTGAAGAGCGAATAACACATTGACAAGCAGTGGAACTAATCACAAATTTTATAATTAGATGTTTTTGATTACCAAACAACCGTTCTTAAATTATAAGGCTTTGTGCTGTTTCTTGCTGCGAATTTCTTCTTCATTTGTAAAATCTTTTTTAAACTCCGAGACTTCCTTCATATAGGTTCAAAAGCCGAGAGAACAAAACTTTCTTTTCTAGCTAAAATTGAACGTCACAGTGCCTAGTCATCAACTCGGTGGGAGGTTTTCACACTACCAGGGTCAGTTTCTTTAATATCTAAAAAGATAATTCAATAGTGTTTTACATGAGGTTTTACACGGTGGTTTCCGTGGAAGGTTGAAAAATCGAAATTTGGCAACTGGCTCCACTTTGTTTGCTGAGTCTCAAAGAAGACACCAAATATTTGAATATCGTCTTACTATAAGTTGTGTGTAAAACCAAAAAATTGCAAGTTACATAATATCCATTCCAGAATTTGGAACGCCATATGGCCAAACCTTTTTTGATTAATTAGCACTTTCTTTTCTTAGAATTACCACGGCCCTGCTCCTTCACAGTCGTAGAGTTTAGCCTCGCAACTATCTCACCAGTATCTATAAATTTTGTGCAGGGAGAGTGGGATGACTTTGATAGCAAAATTCTAGTGTACTTTTACCATTACTTTTGGCAGGGATTGTGGGAAAACTGTAAGAGAAATTGGGGCAGGTGTTTTGGAGATCACTTGGTATTTGAAATCATAATTAGTATCTTACAAAAAATTCGACTTTTTTGTGTTTTCATGTGTTAAAAAGTAAAGCTTTATTATTGACACATTTCGAAAAACGTAAGAAAATACTGTCTGGTATCAGTTAGTGAAATTATGGATGATTTATATGAAAAGTTTGATTAATTCCAAAGAGTCGTCATCCTTTTGTCGAACTTCTTCTTTTCACATGAAATCCTTTTGTCGACTTCTTGCCAAACTCAGAATATTACAAGACTATGTTCGTTTTCAAAATTTCAAATGCAATAAAGTTTATAGATTATTTAATGTTAGTTTTTACAATAGTGAAAACACATTAATTAAGACTAACATTAAGCAATTTCAAGGATTGCATAAAATAGATTACTTACTGGAAAACGAGCACGCGCACTTGTTTTCAAGGAACCAAGTTTTGATAAAATCCTTGAATTTTCTAGCACTTTGTGCTGTCTTTATTCATTCCGGGAGTGAATTCCAGATTTTAGGCCCTTGAAAGTTTTAATGATCTGATACCATTATTGGTAGCTCTGGCTTTTGGAATGTCAACGGGGTTTTTGAGTCGAAGGTTATGACCTGTTGTTTTGGGCAGGGGCGGATCCAGACATTCGCAACATTCGCACTGGCGAATGTCAGATTTCCACATGTCTTTTGGTAATTGTCTGTTAATATCTTTCAGCATTGTGAATATTGTACTAGAAATGGCCAGATAATAAAAAAAGGTCCATAGAATACAAGAAATAAAAGTTTTGTTTCCTGCTCTAGTTGCTATGATGTCACCTTGTTGTTTACTTTTTAGGTTTTATTCCCTCGTTTTCGTGATTTAGAGATGATATATTCGAAAGAGGGCTCCCCCTTTTACGCATAAATTCACAGAGCACCAATAAGGTTTGATGCGAATGTCGAATGGAATTATAATATATTAGGCATGCGTGCGCAAACGAAGTAGTACTGAAAAATGTATGCCAAAAATTTGTGCGAATGTCAGTCCAGCTATGTTATTTAGCCATCTGAAAACCAATAGGAAATGTATATGGGAAAATTTTTTGCGAATGTGGCGAAGGTAGATGCGAACTATGTTCGGTAGCCAGTTGAGGGAGAGAACCTTGGAAAGTGAGCAGATTGAAACCTCGCTTCCAGATCAACGGCCATGATTGTTGTTGGAAAGCTGTGGAGACAGTTGCTTGCAGATAAGCAGCAATTGTACTTCAGAGTGAGTGAAAGGAGTCAAATATAAGATGATTTTTAATTTGAATCAGCGGATTTCTTATGAAGATGTTCAAAGTTTGTCGAAGATTTTGGTTGATGGATGGAATTTGATAGATGGCAATATGCGAGGACAGTTCAGTTTGACCTAAAATTGTTGAACCAAAATTTTGCCTATGTTTTCATTTTCATGATGGAGGACGTTATTTAGACAGAGATTCAGACTCAAATAATATTTTGATGACTACATGATGCTTTTTAAGGTAAATAGCCATTTTTATGCAGGCTTTCAATCAGAACTTTTAGCGTTCGAGTCAGGTACATGATGTAACCGTACATCTTGATAATGATGATGTAGCATTCTGACGAATGATGCTGTTCTATAGATATCTTGAAGAATTTGAATATGCTGGATTTTAGAGTTCTAAATATTTTTTATTGATAGATGTTGTTATTATCACAAACCTGTAAATAGTTTGACTGTGCTGGGGATTTGTTTTTGACTAAGATATTGCATTTTCTACGGCGTATTCTTTTCTTGTTAATTTTATGCTGTCAGTTTTGGAAAAATCTAGACTGTCATATTTGTAAATGAAAAAATTGTAATAGTATTTTGATTTTATTTGTCTGGTCATGCCATAAATATGGTAACCCTTTTCACAAGTTTAACCTCTAAAACTAGTAAAATTATTTGTGGATTCCACACTATAAGAGTATACCATTTGAAACTTTTGGTTCTGAAATACCCTTAAGATTCATTAATTTTTGTTTATGAATTTGCAAGTGACTGACAGTTTTCTTTTCTATGTAATTGTGTGTGTAAATAAATGTAAATATGGGTAGTAAATAAGTGCAATCAATGGAATGTTCCTAATGGGGGAATTACTACATTATTAATAAGAAATTCACAGCAAGTTGGTCCTGCCAAGTAAATATCTTATATAAATCCATATAGTAAAAGTTACCATGTTTGCCTTATTTTTTTGCCATTACTGACTTTGTTGGATGTACATTTTAAATTTGTATATAATATATTTATGATGTTCTTGTTATGGAAAGACAATGAATTGTTTTAAATTCTGTTACATTTGCTGTTTTACCAACACCTGAAAATACTAAAATTGTATTATGTGTATTGACCTAACTTGTATTTTTGGCCCTGTTTAAGGCACATCACACAGCAGTTTAGATAGAAAGGCGAATGCACAAAATAAATAACAGAAAGCTCTGGGCCCCTAAGGTATTTGGTGTTGAAGTCAAACATTTGGGTGGATATTGCATTGAAAATTTCTACACTTAACACAGTATTTGATTGTTAAATGATATCATTGTATAAATAGAACTAAGATTCCTTTCTTTAAATGGCTGTTTTTTAAGTGAGTGACGTAAAATGTTTTTCATGAGTTTTTCTCCCTGAGAAGGGGTGATACACACACCTAATATACCCTTATTTTAGCTCATCCTCTTTGTTCTTGACAATTTGTGATTCTGTGCCTAGACTTGCCATTAAATCATCATTAAGAGAGCATTTCAAATCTTTGCTGCTGTTTTTCCATCACAAAAGCCATGTAGGAAACAAAACATGCCAACACAACAAAAGCTTGATGAGTGTTTCTCAAAATTTTTCCAGAGATCTCTTTTCTTGTTCATTCAATAAGTAAAATGCCAAATTGTCAATGAAATCCAGACCTGGCTGTGATTCTTAATATTTGTCCTTAAATTTCTCAACCTTTGAGCCTCAATATTTTTATTTAATCTATGCTGTTTAAAAAATGTGTTGTTAGTTTCCTAATCCGAAAACTTAATATGAGGAAAAATACATCTTTAAGTGGAAAACTTTGATTCTGAGACTATAGTAAATTTGACTGATTTTTTGGGCGTGGTCATATAGGCGTGGTCGAAACTTTGCGAATGTCAGATTTTTTTCTGCATCCGCCCCTGGTTTTGGGTATAAAATAGTCTTTCATGAAAGCAGGATTAAAGTTGTTAAGTGTTTTATAAACTTCAAGCGCTAAAATTCTTACTAATTGGATATGTATGGTAATTTCTTTTGAGTTATGAAGTAATTCTTTGTACGAAGATGAATAGTCCGAATGACAACATCCAGTCCTTTGCATCGGTAAGGGAGTCTTTTTGCAAAAAAATTATCTAATAACTATTAATATATTCAAAAGTATTACCAGAATCTGATATATTTGCTTTTCATAGTTGTCTCCCCTAGAAATATTAATTATTCAGTGAGCTTGGCCGCTCTTTCCAAATCTGAAGAACATGTGCCAAAGTGCTTTATTTTCTTAGAGTGAAAATCGTTATAGCATTAAACAATGTGCTGTATTATTAGCCCCAATCAAGAAATGCAGGCATACCCTGCTCAAAAATCTCATTATTGTACCCAAGAAATTCTGCCTATGTAAAGAAGTGTTGTTGTTGATTAACTTTGGTGTTGTTATGTTCACGTAAGATTGTGGAAGAATTAACTTTTTAATCAGGCTAATGAAACTACAAAGTGGGATGGTATTTCATAAATTGAAAGTCTGAAGGCAAATATGGAACACATTAAATTATTTTGATAAAGAACGATAGAAAAATATCCATGTTTCTATTTGTAGCAGCGTAGATACCGAGAACAGATATTTCCAAAGCTATGGAAAATTTTTATTAGCATTTCATCACAACCTTGAAATGCAGTTGAGCTACAACAAATGAAGCCAAAAACGTGCAATAAGACACACAATACGATGAGATATATCGATTTATATAGGCAAGTTACAAACAACAGTGGCCAGACAAATGGAGGAGCGGAGACGCTGAGTAGTGTTAAGATAATGATAATGATAATGATAACGCTGAGAATGATAATAACAGTTTTGTACGATCTGAGTTTACTTTTTGAAGTTAAAACAGTCCTGCTCAAGAAAAGTACCTTTGTTCCATGTCTGATTTCCTTGCTATGTCGACCGGTTAGTCATACGTTTTCTCGCGTTGTATCTCGAGGTATTCTGACTTGCTCCGTAATCAACCTGTAGCAGTAGTTAAGCAGAGCCTTTTTGGCCTAGCTTCCCGATCTTCATCATCCGTTTTGCAGCATGAAAGGCATTATCATAATGTGGATGAAAATATTTCCCTGCAATTTTCAAATAGTCTCGCACTTTCACTCCCGCTACCTTACGTTTCTCTAACATCTCCCATTTGTCGCTCATATGTCTTGATGACGTCACCACAGTGTGGCTATGTCGGCTGAAGTTGAAGCCTTTATGCACCAGCCACCTCTTTCCTTTTGTTGTCGTCACTACGACACCATAATGATCATAGCCTAGGCAAAAAACATTGGTCGTGGAAAGTGAACGAGGATCAACAAATTTTTGAATTTTCTTGCGAGGTGATCTTTTGCAATCTTTGGCCTACAGGGAAGAACGTTTTCTTGCCCTGTGCTCACATAAGGTTGGCCCATAGAAATTGTGGCGTGAGCAAATGTCACAGCAAACTTAAAATGTCTGTCTGAACTTAGCCTCAAAACACTTTATTTTTCTTAACAAATTGTAATTCACAATTCTCCATTTCTTGACACAATTTTTTAACAACATTGTTGATTTAGTATCCTTTAATTATTCTCTTTTACAAAAACTTGAAAATTAGAACTATTTCTACCAATACAATCCATCACTTTGATCATTACATTGGCATAGCTTAGAGGGCAATGGAGCGGTACTACCAATGATCAGTTAGTAAAGTGCACTCAATTTGATTAAAAACATTTATAGGAAGGGAACTCTAACTTATTCCAATACGAGCAGACGTGTTCTTTATAGGTACTTGTTTAGGGAAGTAGGGTCTGTTGACAAAGTGTTATGAAAAGTATGTATTCAATTTTTTCTGGTGATGTACTTGCTTTTTCACAAGGAACCTAGCTCGAGGCCTGGTTCTTGAAGTTCGTTATTTTTTCAGCTCTTTTGATCGAAATGTAGCACCAAAAGTTCTTTGATAGTTCCTTATTAGTTTAACTGCACATTTAGCGCCATGAAAATTCGCTCGATAGCTACCTTTGCGTAACACACAATAAATCTGATTTTCAATTACAAATGAATTAAAACAGCTCCCTTGATTGTTTGAAATAATAAATATACTTAAAATTGAAAAGTTCCTTTGGATTTTGACTATTATGCTAACGGTTCTTTGATTTGTTTCGCCTTCTACATGTAGATTCTTTATAAAGGTTCCTTAAAAAAGCTATTACCCTTGTTCTCTTGCTGGTTCTCAAGGTGGTTAGGGGGTATGTTCCCCTTATCAAATAAAAAGAAAACAACCACCTTTGTTATATTTTTGTTGCCCCTTTTCTATTTTCATTTGCAGACGTACAGTGGAGGTGTGCAAGTAAAATCAAGAACAAATTCTTGCTTGGGTCTATGCTTATTTTCTGGGTTCAGGTCTAGGGTAACGTATTCCAGATTTGTTGATGTTTTGTGCTTGGTCAGTAGCGTAATGGGCAAGAGATAACGGACGCCCCCTCCCTATGGCAAAATAAATATTTTGCCTCCTCCCCCAAATCTTACCACATTGTCAACACTACTGAGTTCGGCCCTAGACTGGATTACGGGGCTAAGAATATTTATGTAAATTGCTAGATTTACCTGAAAACTGCTTGAAATATTCTGTGTATCACCAACTCATATATTTTGTTTCTGTCCACATAGATTTGGACAGCCCGTCAAAAATTCGTGAAACCTATTTTCGACAAAAACCATGATAAGTTAAGATAGAACCCGCTATTATTTTTGCTGGCCTAGACCCTTCAGGCGAATAACTGTAGCGAAATATACCTGTTATAGATAAAAAAATAAGATTTAAGGTGTATAAAAATGGAGCATCACCTTTGCCAGTGAACGACCTCCTGGCGTAAAACTCGGCATAAGCGACACCAGCATTCAGTACATCGGATAGGCCTCTGCGCTCCCTCGAGGAATAAGGCCTTCCCTCTGCATGTACCAGGAATAAAACTACAACTAATGTAAAACGCAACATGCTTAGGTTGCTTTGTTTGTTCTTCCTCGGTTTAAAGTCGCTTCAAATGCCTGTGTTTAATTGCGACACGATAGAATATACAATAGCGTTACCGGAAAAGGAAACAAGGTCATTTCCGGAATGAAAGGTGAAACCTTGACTGGAGGAAGGACAAGATTTGGGTATAATTCTAGATAGGAAAATATTTTCAATGCGGAAAATATTATTCGTTTCAAAAGTCATCGTTCAGCAGAGCGTCTGAAGTTGTTGATGTTATTTGCCCAGAAAGCTGCCAAAGTAACGAAAAACGAGAAAAATGCGGTTCAAGTCCCATGCATACATACACTCGCAAATCCAAGACTGGCACCCGGACTATCCCTTGCCGAATTATCTTCCTGGTGGGAAATTTTATTACGGGATGGCAATTCTTTATAGACTGAAAAAGTAGCAAAGACCGGGATACAACGTTTTGGTTGGGGGCGGCCCTGATCAATAAGTGTAACAACAGCTATGTTTTACAAAATAAAACATTTTACTTTATTTATAGACTGAAGTTTTTTGGGGAGCCAAGGCCCTCGGGCTTGAATTGTAGAACTTGGAAACTCATATCTTTCGTGTCTCTGTAAATGTATTAGTTGTATTCAAAAATATCAGTTTTGGAGAGGTCTTTGTTGTCTTGTACACCCATTTGATACGAAACTTGATATAGAAAACTTAGTTCTTGGACTGTTAGGCGATTTCCCTTCGATAAAGGCTAAAGACGATTTCCCTTCGATAAAGGCTGGATTTCAATCAAAGATGCACGAGATTTTCATCATAAGTTCCCGTAACTGGCTCAAAACATCGATAAACGCGTCTATTTCAGATTTTTTTCAAATTGAATGATTTACGTCTTGTACTGTAATAAAAACATCAGTTCGTTAGCAATGATTGTCGAGATCGCCACTAGCTCCTTTTACGCTCGATTCAAAATCATGCCTGTTCACAGGTGACCGAGAACTTTTATTATTGCGAGCTCCAAATCTTGGAAATTAAAAAAAAAAGATTTAGTACTGGTGGGTTTTTAAGTTTTTCATAAGAACTGCGTGAAATCAATTTCCAAACTGCGAATCAAAATCAAAATCGCGTCTTTTTTAGATAAATTGGGAATAAAAAAACGTTAAGTCGAGAGAGAAATACCCCTGATTTCGAGGCGCCCAAAAGCATTAGGTGGAATTAAACTAGACTTATATTATTATATCATATTATTATCGAGTCCGAGCCCATTGGCTGACGCGGTCAAACGATTGAATCATAGCCTTGTTGGGCAACATTGCTGTAGATCCTTTTAACTTACTTTGCAAATGACGATTGGGAAGTACTACGAAGCTTTTATCGCAAACTATTTTTAGATTTTGATTACATCATAAGCCCTATTGTCAAACCTCTCTTTCAGCATTTTTATCAAAAAGAGTCCACAATGTGCGCATGCGTATTACCTTGCTAGTCAACAACGCCCTGGCGCTGGCGCTGTTCTGAACCTGAAAATTTGAAGTTGCTCAGAAGAGGAAGGCAGGAGTGTCAGCTTACCAAAAGCTTACAATCTGGCGATTTCTTAGAAAAAAGCCTATAATTCATAGGGTGAGTGTTAGTATGTTACCTTAAGAGCTAATCACCATGTAATTTGTCAGTTATATTTCAGAAATCTCCCGAAAAAGTCGAGTTTTTATGAGGGATAGGCCATAGAATGTTTAGATTTGAAGAGCATCATTTACGTCATCGTCGATTTTCCCTTGAAGTATACAACAAAATGGTTGTCTAACATAACAGTTTTTGAATCAGCTTTTTTGGCTTTTTTGTCAATAAATCAATGATTATCTGCCTGTACATTCTCGTTGAAACTGTGCGCCTTAAAATCTAGCAAAGTGAAGTACGGTTTCCTTATTAGGAACACTTTGCCTGTCGGCTCTGCATGTCCTTGCTGGTTTCACTCCAGCAATAAGGGGAGATCTTTATGCAAATGCTGCAAAACCTTTTTTCGTGTCGTTTATTGTTCTTCAATTTGGGAGGCTCTTGAATTTTTACTTGTTAAAGGGCTCTTTAAGTTGAAATTTAAGCTGAAAGTTGTTGTTTGTAGTTCGCCCTCGAAACGTTTACATGCCTTTGAAACATTCTGCTTTCAAGTTTCTTTGTGCTGAAATTTTTGTTTTTGCCAGAATTGCTTAATATAATATTTAAAGAAAATTTAATTAAACAGCATAAACATACATATTTTCACAAAATATGAATGTACATTTTTTCAGTATTTTAATAGGAAGTCCGGAGATATGTGTGACCTTGAATTTCATATTTAATATATATCTTATTTAATCTTTCTTTAATGATTCTGGCTGTCCAATAGATTTGGAGAAAAATGTGTTGAGAATCTCATTATGTAAAAACGATATTGTTCTTTACTCGCAAATGATTGGGGATGGTTGCCCCCCCCCCCACTCATCTTCTCCTCCCTAGTTTAACACTTCTATTCCCAACAAGTTTCTAAAAATCTGTTTTTAAGTTGTTTGGTATTTTGCCGGTGGAAAAGAATCATGTCTTGAAAGTGGTATGCACTATTACCAGACTGAAAAGTTTGGCATGCACAGGGAATAATTGTTACCCTTCATTCCGCCCCCGCATTATTAAGAATCTGCAGTGGATTCTGCACACGATATTTGTTTTTCTGATCATATCACCCACAAGTTTTCCACTATTTAAACTTCTGACATCTGATAAAAAAAACAAGGAAAACAAAAGGTCTCTTTAGAAGACTTTGCTTCAAATTCCATGCATGATTTTGCAGGAAATTTTTGTTATCCATAAATGTTAAAGTTATTGTTCTGGCGTTCCCCGCGCAGAAAAAATACTTTACAGTGGGGCACTATTATCTCAAGGTACAAGTTGCTGCACATTGTTACTTTAAGCTGTGACGTTTCATGAAAGTAATAGCTGTGCCATTTCATGAAGACTTTTTCACAAGGATGGCAATTCTATCTACTTTTGTCACACTGCTGTGTTTCATTTACGCAAGAAGGGAGAGTAAGGGACTTTTGCTAGTGGCGTTTGATTTCAACATTAAAATTTCTTTTTAAAAACTTATGATTCAGACCAAACTAAAATTGCCTTGATTGAATCTGTAATATTGTGTTTTGTTCTAAGTGTGTGATTTGAATTACAGTATGTTTTGGTTCTGTCTGCAACATAGATAAAAAGATATATACAACAACAAGATATAGTTTTATCAATGCAACGAAACTTCACCTACAAATGCTATGGGTCAGACCAAGATAAAATAAAGAACTAAGAAAGTCTAACTTAAACCCCCTATTTACCTCCTTTTTCGCATCCCAATTTTCAGGGGAATGGGCTCTGTTGTCCTAAACAAAACCCCTTTGACAAGAGGAAACCTTAATGAGGCAAATAAGCTGTTGCCTGTACTTTTATATCATGTTTTAGAACTGTTTCTAGCCACCTTTCCTCTGCCAACTTTTGTGTTTTGTATGCCTTTAATTGAGGCAAAGTGACCATTTGATCTAAACATGATTTCTGACCTAATGTTTAATTGTTCTCAGCTATGCGTGTTGATAGAACCCATTGTTTGAGCGTTTGAACAATAGTTTGAAACAAAAGAACAATAGCTTTGTTTTGATCACCAAACCTGGAACAGTATCAAGCTTGATGCCATAAGCTCTACCATTAACTTTGCTTGCATTGGTTTAGAGCTTGAGACAAACCACACAGCTGAAAAAAGAGAAAAGTTCTAGTCACTTTGTATGCAAAGTGAAAGGATTTCAAATGCCCCACTAATGGGCAAAGTCTTACATTTAGTGGCAATAACTAATGACCAGCAAGAGTGTATATTAGAAAATTCATCTATTTTTGCAGAGAAGCTGTTTAATTATATATATAAATGTTATTCTCGACAACTTAGTGGTTGTCGAGAATAACATTTATCTAAACAAAGTCTTGGCCCCTTTGATTGAACAAAGAGTCTGGAGAATATTGGTTGCTGAAGAAAACATTAGATTTGGAAACATAATTCATTAGCAAGATGCTTTTTCTTACTCTCTTCAAATTTTGGGTATAAATGGCATGTTTGGGTGATACGTCTATTACGAGACAGACCTTTGTAAGTTGAAAAACTACTTTGCAAAGAAGAGCTTAAAATTTTTTCATCCCTTCGGGCAAATCAAAACTGATGCTGTCTGGATCATCCATGCCAAAAAAGGCAAACTGTTTATTTCATTACTTGTCAATGGACATCACCAAGTTTTCTCAATTGTTCCAACATAAATAAAACGTTTATTCCCAACTAACAAAACAAGAATCTTTATTGTCACGAGAAGGAAAAGTAATGCAAATAAAAAAGCCCCATACCCCTTTAAAGCCATTGAGTCATGGTCAATAGACCTTCTCTATAAAGGCCGGGCTACACAAACACTTTTTACCATCACTTTTTTCCATCACTTTTTTCAATATTGGAGCAACATGCTGAAAAGTGATCATGTAACATACTTAAATTTTCCATTTTGCTGCAGAATTTAATGTGCTTATCAGGTGTTAATTCTCTATCATTGGAATTTTACTCTGAAAAAAAGCAGAGTAAAATCGAGTTCATCACTTTTTTCGAAAGGCCAGGACAATTCTTACGTCACATAATGTTTTGATGAGAAGGGAATGGCTTAGAGTTTCAAGAAAAGAAAAAAGACATAATTTGTGCTCAGAAGCATAATTATTAGATAAAAACGAATATGAATAATGATTTGAAGTAAATTGAAGAGCATCACATTTCAGAAAAATAAATGCAGTTTAATAAAATATACTCAATTTTGATAAGAAACCATCCTTGACATTGAGTACCCTGGTTTCTTAAGGTTCGCAAAATTTTAGAACTCAAGAGTTTGATGCAAACTGTTTTGTTAATCAGTACTAGGTGAGTTCATGTGAACAGTTCCAGGTCAACCAATAGCACTACAGCTAAAAGTCATGACTCAGCGGTTGGGTATGAATTTGGGTACATTTTGGTATACCCTCTTCTCAAATCATGACTCAATGCCTTAATCAAGCCTAGAAAGACTAAAAAAGGCAGTATTTAGTGTGTCATTAATCAACAAGAGCTATAAAATTCAGTATCTTTAGGCAGCTGTTGCGGAAAATCACTGTTTTACTGCTAGAAATATGGCAAATAGAGTACTCAATGTCATCACTAGATAGATTATCCATCTTTGGCAAACAGAGCATTGAATGGGATGAATATCACAGGCTTGTTGCTTCAAGTTTGTCTACATCTATGACTGACCTTGACTTATCTGTGGGTTAAATTTGTTTTAGGTTTAAACCAGAATAAAAATGCAGACAATCAAGTGTGTTGTGGTGGGTGATGGTGCTGTGGGTAAAACCTGTCTTCTAATCTCATATACAACAAACAAGTTTCCAAGTGAATATGTACCAACTGTGAGTAAATTGTTAAGCATTATTAAAACATTTTTATATGTTTATCTAGTATTGTTCTTTCATAAAACAAAAAGAATCACATGCAAAAGCTTATTATTTGCTAATACTTTCAGGAGAAAGACATGTTTTTGTATTACCTATTCATTTCATTATAAAGTAATCATATGTGTGTGTTTATTTACAAATATACATTATTTTGCATTTACTTTCATGACAATGGACAACAGTTACTAGCTTATTTTGCTTTACAGAAAGTAGAAACATGGTATTATGACTTTTAAAATGGAAGCAAAAGGGAGATGTTTTTTAAGCAATGCAAAAAATCTTCTTCAAGTCCCCGGTCCCACTTTGACTAGGCATTTCATTTCAAAAGCTGATAATGATATTTTTTGTATACACATAGCGTCTTGTTTTGTTTTGTTTTGTTTTAAAAGGCAAAAAGCCTTGGGTATGAATGCTAATCATATAGGACACATCAAATTAATTTAGCTGATTTTTAATTCTTTAACTTTTTTCATACACAGGTGTTTGATAATTATGCTGTCACTGTTATGATTGGTGGTGAACCATACACCCTTGGGTTATTTGATACTGCAGGTTAGTCTACATTAACTGTTTGTAAACCCTCAAATTCTGCCTTTCAGTTAGAATTCCATTCCATAATATATGTCATGAGTTTTGAATGTTTCTTTGCTTCTTTTTTAAATTTTGAATTTGGTTGGTCAGTGTTAGTATTTGAAAGAGAAAATGACTAATTATAAACTGCAATGGATAAGTGACTAAGTTGCTGTCTGGACCAGCAAGTCTCACAAACAGGGAACTGCCATTTGTCACCTACTGGAGCATGAAATATTCACAGACAGCTGTTTTAGAATACAAACCAGCTTATCAAATACATACATTATTATCAATTAATTATTTGCCCATTCCCAAATCTTTATGTTAAAAGTTTCTAATGTTATGTTATTTTCATACGTACTGGTGTTTTTCTTTGTAATCGGAAGTCTCCTCTTAAATATATTTAAATTTTTATCCTACAATGCTGACTTATTGAAATTTTCAGTTAGACCAGCTATTTTGAAGTATCAGTTTGAAAAATTTCATTGGTTTTTGCCAGTTGTTTTCTCTTGATTCTTTCGTAACAGCTTTTTTTGCCGTTTTTCAGGTCAAGAGGATTATGATCGACTTAGGCCTCTGTCATATCCACAAACAGATGTTTTTCTTGTCTGTTTTTCAGTCGTTTCTCCATCATCTTTTGAAAATGTGAAGGAAAAGGTGAGTGGAAAAGTTCATTTTGAACTCATTTTTCAAATCTTAGTAAGGTGAAATACATGACATTGCTCAACCGGAAGGTCGATTGGAGATATTGGCCTACATTTAAGATTCTGGGCTTGATATGCAAAGTGGGTTTAAGGAGCAAATCGGAAGATTTCCACAGCTTTGAGACACAGTTAGCTGCTCACTTTGTGTGCGTATGGCTCAGAGTTTGAGGTCATGGACTCCAGATCCGAGGGTTTTGGTTCCTGACATGACCAAACTTTGAATCAGAGTAAGGAGAGCTGCCAGCTCTCAGTATTTCCAGGCGTAGGAAGCACGAGGTGTGGCCATATCACTGGGAAAGACAAGACACTGCTAATTAAAAATAATTTCTCAGTGTCCTAAACTCTAGCTCCGATAGCTTGATAGCTACAAAGACTTCATATCTGTAAGCGAGACGAGCAAGCAAATGAACAAAAAAGTCATAGTACATGCGCACTTAGTAATCAAACTCTTTGTGCGTGCCTGTTGATTTTTAAGACTGAACAAATGACGACATCTTTTGTATTTTTCTCTTTGTTAGTGGGTTCCTGAAATTACTCATCACTGTCCTAAAACGCCATTCCTTCTTGTTGGAACACAAGTCGATTTGCGAGATGACGCCAGCACAATAGAAAAGTTGGCAAAAGCCCGCCAAAAGCCAATCACGATTGAAAATGGTGAGAAACTGGCGCGTGAGTTAAGAGCGGTTAAATACGTCGAATGCTCCGCTTTAACGCAAAAGGGATTGAAGAATGTCTTTGACGAGGCCATCCTTGCTGCCTTGGAGCCACCGGAAACGCCCAAAAAGAAGAAATGCTCAATTTTGTAACCAAACCGTTATCTTGTTCGTACGAGACACTGATTTATAGGAGAAAGTAACTTTCAAGACCTTGTATACAAAACATGGATATTGTGAAAGGGTTTGCAGAGGCGCCTAACTGGGGAACCCTCTGTGAGAAGGTTTTTTTGTAAAAATAATAATAATAACATGAATTATAAAACAAGGATGCGTTGTTATTTAGTGGTGATTTGTTAAATGTTTTTTTGCACGTTATGTGTAGTATTTCAAATAAATGATTACTGATAGTAAATGCAGTTATTGTTTATTCACTTATTTCCATTTATAAAACATTTTGAGAATCTTGCCTAGAAACTGATGCATTATGAAGAGTACCATAAAGATAGGAGAATTTGGCTATTGATCGATGCTATAAGAAATGATAGAATTAAGGTGAAAGAAAATCCTTAATTGAAATTATCTGACAGAGTACATAGAATCACATCGCTACATGCTATGTTACTAATCTTTTTATGTCGTTAACACCCTGAAAACATTATCTTTAATAGAAAATATTATATCATACTAGGGTACGTTTCGTCTGACACTCAAAAGATGAGCACAAAGTTGATATTCAAATGCGGATCGAAAGTAACGCGAGAGATCGAAAAGCACGTTTGATTGGCCCTTTGTTTTTGACAAATCACAACTGTACGCCTTGTTCAGGTAATTCAAAAATTCAAGAAAATGAAATCTGAAAGGACTTTTTGGATAAGTTAAGCAGGCTTGACAACTGTTACGTTGGCGGCTTTGATGGTTCCGATTTCTTGTACAGACTGTCCTTTACAGCTAACTTTAACGTCTGGAGTTTGGAATGAGCTTAAAAAGTCTTTCGTATTGTAGAAGAAAAAAGTCATGACCATTTAACCTTGTTGCTTATGAAACAGTGCTATAGAATATTCCCACCCGTCACGTGACAACTTTATTGCCGCCATGATGGAACACAACCTATTTTTGGATATACATAGCAACGCGTTATTTATACCGTACGGATTTGAAACGGAACGGACAGTTATCTGCGCCGATTTCGAAATATTGTATATCTAGAATCGTTTACATCTATACCTAACTAACTTGTTTGCTGTTCCTTCCTATCTTGGAACTGTTTCTTTTTAAAAACTTTATAAGTGCTGCCTTCTCTGCACGCAAACAGCATTGCTAGTCGCGGCCGCAGTGAAATGGTCAGCTTGAAAGATTTGTGACTTCCCTTGAACCTCAGAAGAGGCTCGGATAGGAGGAGAAAAATACTTTAGTTGATGGTATAGACCCATAGGCATACCGCATACCTGAGAAGAACTGCAATGCTAAAATACAGGATTATCCTTCAGTGATATATATTGATATATTTAACTACCTATTTTTTAATAAGAATGTCTATTTTTTTCTTTATCAAAATGTGCAGAAGGTTTGCAAGACTAGAGATGACCTGAATAAACCCGACCTTCGGGGCTGTAAGAACCAAAATATTGATGAATCTTTCAAATTGTGATAAAAGTAAGAAATTCCAAACACAAAAGACAAGCACAGTGTATCAAAATAAGGCATCAGTCTAATTCCACGAGGCCGTTTCACATAATCTCATTTCGTAAAGGATCTTTGATATGCATTTATATATACAGATATGAACAATATTTTGGCGGTACAGAACTTGAAAATGTCTTTGAAAAAATCAAACATTTCACAACATGAAAGCTTTTTCAGCTTTTTTGCTAAAAGCTTTTTCGTCTGACACTCCTCCGAGCTTAAAACGTCCAAAAGAACACGATGAAAAATATGTACCCAGTTGTGGATCGAAATAGGCCAATCAGAAACACGCAAGCATAAGACCGGTGTAGTTGACCAATCAGTGCTGCGTGCGTAAAGGAAAATTACCACTGGAGTCCAAGGGAGAAAACGGATTCCTTCTGTCTACACAATGGCGGCTTTTTTGTTTGTATGTAGATCGATTCCAAAACTGCTAGATGGAAGAACGACCGGGCTCTGCCAATTATCCGAAACATGTCGTAATTTTAGAGTTTTGCACAATCTGGGTTGTCTAAAAGATGTTGATCAATGGCAGAATCACTTGTTTTAACAGTGTTTCTAGACCTACAAGAATCTGCATGCGCAGGAGAAAAGTTACCCGGGTTCAACCCTCTTTCGCATTTACAATACATTATTTTAAAACCGTTGAGTTTCAGCCCGGGTTGAGTTTCAGCCCAGATTGAGTTTCAGCCCGGGGTGAGTTCCAGCCCGGGTTGTGAGCCAGCCCTTGCTCATTCTGCGATTATTCTTGCTGAGTCAACTTTTGCGGTATAATAATATCACTACGGGATAAGCATAGGTTCGAAAGCTTTGATTCAAGAATGTGAGAAAAAACGTTCTACGCAGCTACAATTGTCCACAAAAATTGTGGGACTGCTTTTCCTCTTCTTCCCACCTCGCAATAATGTCAAAGTCTGTTTGGCGTAATAACCCAAAAGTAAACCTATCGAGTTATTTTGTAAATCATTCATAATTTTGACTTAGGCTCCAGACAGACGTATTCGTTGCTCAATCCTTCCACCGTCCCCTTCCCTCCCCCACCCCCTCCAAGCAATGTTGTTTGTTGAGATTTGGCGAAGCAGTTGCCAATCATGTGTGCCAGGACCGTATACAATAACAAGATCTCAACAACATTGCTTGACGGGGGAGGGGGTCAAATACAATTCTAGTAGATTACTGTCAATAAATTTGTCCTGATTTTATCACTGGTCTCGATATATTTTGCGAAGGATTGTAGGATCGTTTGCATATTTACCTAAGCAACTTCTTTGCTTTGCTTTCTTATATTGGGAAAAGATTTTAAGGAGTACCGTCTTTCAACAGCCCTTCAGATTAGGCGCTTTGATGCCCAGGCGGAGTAAGTTAGTCACATGACGGGTGGGGATAATCTTTATAAACTCGACATGCACAATTATCGACTTTGAAATTTAACAAAAGAGATCAGGGCATGAATCTTATCAATTCCAGCAAAAATCTTAAGGACGAGAATTGTTTGCTCTTTTATAAAATGAAATACATTTCGACTTCGAACTGCCTGTCATCTGAAATTCATACCTTGGGGGAGTCACTCAAACTTTTCATATACAAATGATCCATCTGCAGTTATCAAAATTCACTTCAAAGTATCAAAAGCAATTTAACAGATCGAAAATTATCAGCTAAAGTGTTGATAAGACCCAAAAATTCAAATACAAAACTTTGTCATTGAGCACATAAGAGGCCTCTATTTATAGTAATTTAGACTGTTTCCTAAAATAATCAGTTTAAACATATATGTTTTTTTATCTCTGTATGTGATATCATTATGTGTTAGTTGAAACCAAAAGTAGCAGAAAGGTATATTGTTAAATCAGGTACCCAAAAGGATAAGATCTCAAGAAAATTCTCACCCCTAATTATCGGATGGATCTCCCTGTACATAAAAAGTTCAAATGACTAACTGGCCTCGATTTGCACAAGAAGAATCACGTTTGAATAAGAGGCCTTAATTTCCAAGTATATTTGGTGTCACGTCACCTACCTATATTTCATTTCAGATAACATTTCAGCTGAATTAATTAAAGCAGGAGGGGTCAGTATGGTAGACGTTATGCTGAAAATATGGAACAAATGCTTAAGCAAACAAGAGTGGCCTACATGATAGACGGAAGCTATTCTTCTAACCATTTACAAAAGGGGGAAATCTAGTGTAAAAACTACAGAACCATTAGCCTTATCAATCATTCAAACAAAGTATTGCTTCTAATTCTTCAGAGGAGAATTGAACTTTGTATTGAAGAGATCTTAAAAGAAGGCTGGCTTCCGCAAAAAAAGAAGGAAAATAGAACAGACAGGAAGCCTAATATCATTACGTGAGGAATACCACAACCATCATAATTATGTTTTTCATAACTTCATTGACTTTAAAAAAACGTTTGACCGGGTATGGCAAGATGCCTCGTGGCACACTAAGTACAAAATTGGGACAATAATCACCACCTCGATCAAAACTCTTTATGAGCGAGCAAAGAGCTCGGTTCTGGTAAATAACGATTACGGCATTTGGTTCACATCCAATGTGGGGTAAAACAGGGCTGCATTCTTTCACCAATGTTGTTTCATCTCTTTATTGAACAAATAATGACAGATGTACTAGAGAGCCATGTAAGTGAAATCAAATGCGGGGGATTGCGAGTTGCGACCTTGCAATCTGAGGCTTGTGGATGACATCGACATCATTGCCACTTCTGAAGAAGAACTAAGAGAACTTACAGAGAGGATCAAGAGTGTTGATGCACGGGTATGGTATGGAAATTTGTGCATAAAAGCAGGGCCTTCGGGGCCAGGGGTGATTCACAAAACAGGGCCCCCTAGAAAAATTTCCTGTTGCCACGCCCTTCGGTCTCCCGGAGAACTAGGAAAACGCCCTTTTTAGTCACAATTGTTGAAAAAGTTTTTCTATTTCTAGTAGTTTTTCGGTGGACATAGTTTTTCTCTGCGATAAGCTTATAGGCGTTGATTCCATACACATAGCTGAAATAGCAGCTTGTTTGCATTGTGAATAGATCTCACTACATTATTACGGGCCCCATCGGAGCACGGGCCCTGGACCTTTGCCCCTCCTGAACCCCCTCTCGACGCCCCTGCTTAAAAGCAAAATAATGATAACAGGACCACGCCAATGAATTTGAATGCACATATTCAAGTAAATCTGGAACAGGTTGGAAGCTTCAAATACCTTGGCTCAGCGATAACTAAAGAAGGAACATCAACAACAGATGTAATGTCAAGAATTGGAACTGCAACAAGTGCCTTATCTCTGGATTCGATAAATTTGGAATGAGAGAAAGCTATCAATTGAAATTAAAGTAAATTTCCTACGTATTATCGTTACCTCAACATACGGACTATACGGATGTGAAACATACCAGAAAAAGTTAGAAAAACGAATTGATGTATTTGATATGAAATGTTTTTGGAGAAAGCTTTGAATATCTTGGAGGGATCGAAAATGAAATGAATTTGTTAGAGGTGAATTTCAACGACAATATTGCAAAATTGACAGCCTTCTGGACGAAATCATGCATGGACAAGTAGAAGGAAGCAGAATAGTGGGAAGACCCCAGAGAATGTGGAGCGACGGTCTCAGACAATTGACTGGTCTGGGCCTGACGGAAGCCCTAAGAAGAACTGAAAACAGGGTGGGTTGGATGAAGGGACGGATGTTCATAAGTGGGTGCATTTTCGAATTTCGGTCCAAGCACAGAAGGTACTTTTATAAACCTTTTCTTTATTATGTTGTGGAAGAAAAACTTTGTAGAATAAAAAATTATGTTCTTAAAGAACCCCTTTGTTAGAAATATGGCCCCGGCTCCAGGGACGGATTTAAGCAACAGTTATTGGAGGGGTTGGGGTTGTTAGACACTAATTGGATTTTGGCGCCACACCCTTCTCAGGTCACTGGGAAATGATGTAAACGACCATTTTCAAAATTCGGTTTTTAACTTGAAGGTAAAGAAGATAAATAAAGTAAAATCTTGGCATTTTTTTGCTACTACTGACTACCAAAAATGATTTTTACCGAATGGGAGCAAAATTTCCCGACGGACACAAAAATATTGGAGGGGTGCCGCACCCCCTACCCCGCCCGCTGAATCCGCCCCTGTCCTTCTCCAACATCTCTATGTTTGTTTGTGTGTGAAGTATATCAAATATGGCACTTTTGTACCAGAGATTTCAGCGGAAGTTATAAATGCTCACTTGAAAGAATTTTAAAACCTTGCACAGCAAAGTTTTCGACAAAAAATCACATGTCAAGCTCGTTCCAAGTGAGTCTGTTTGTGGCTTTCATTTCCTCCTTCGCTGTTTCCGCGGTTCGGCGTTCGCAACTGGAAATCGTCATGTTCTGCAATCGTGGTTGTTCACCGACAGCTGGGATTCTTGTTGAACTTCAACCCGAAACATTTGTTACTTAAAAGTGTCAATGCAGCAGTCATTCTATTACGGTATGGCACAAAAACAGTAACAGAAAATGGCCACGCAAGGTGAGGCTCTTTGATCAACCTTATAGCTTTTCACTGCAGTATTCTGTCAACTATGGTCCAAGTTGGCGAAACTAGGCCACAACAATGAGCAAGTAGCGTATAATGTCATATAGAAAACGGAGACTGGTGGCTAGCCATCGGCAAGAATATAGTACGAAACTATACTTTCGCAGTTTACGAGAGATGGTTACTTTTATCTGAAAACATGAGTTGTACATCCTAAAGTTTCGTTCCTGTATTTCAGTGGGTAACTGTTGGATCAAATGACCTCGGATTTATTGAACTCTTGGAAGCGCATGACACAATTAATAATAGTACCAAACCAAACAAGAACAGCGCCAACTAGTTTGTTAGTGCGGCGGCTCAGGTTTATGGTCATAGTTGTAGATGCTTCAACGCATCGTTGAGTTCTTGCCCTAGTATTTTGTAAATTGTATTTAGTACGGAATCCTCGATTTTAAAAACGAAACTAAATTATTCAGTTTATCAAATGACCTCATGCAGACTTTTTTATATAAGAAAATAGTCTATAAAAGTATTAACGCCCAAAATCGCTGAAATTCAAGAAGAATTTAAGAATAATGCAAGACTCAATCTTCATCAAGAATTAATTTCTTTGTTTATTTGAGTTTTTGGAAAGCAAAACAAATGCGAGTTTCACACAATGTGCCTTGAAATAGACGTATCTCCCCATGGATTCTTAAGCACTATAATTCAAGAAAAATTTAAGCCTCAAAATAAAGCAAATTTAGGAATATTGAGGCTAAGCGAAAAATAGATCTTCATATAAAAAAGTGTGTAATGATCCCCTTCTTTGAAAATTTTGTTATCAAAGTCTGTTCATCATATTTATTACCTAATCATTATTTTTTTTTTAAATAACACACTTTTAAAAGACCTACTGTCAACCAACAAGAAGCCTTCATTTTACGTGGTCTTCTCTTGTTGATTGCTCAATTTCACAAATTTCTGTGCCAGAGAAAAAAAATGCACATCACACTGGGAATGTTATCATAAGTACCTTGAAGACTCATTGCTAACAATGGGCCATTGTGTTATGCAAGCATGAATTGCATTTTCAGACAGTCTTAAATCAATTTGGTTAGAATGTAGAAGTTTGCTGCCATTGTTTGGATCATTGCCTAGATAATTTGCCAGATGTGCCAAGGCTTACTGTTAGGAACTAATCTCTAACGAAGCTTCTGATGTCAGTAAGGCCGCCAATTTGTGGAATGCATGCTGACAAATAGAAAGTTGCCAACTTTGCCACATGAGATATGGCTGAGAGAGACAATATATAACTTAGTTATATAACTGTTGGCACAGTTCAAAGAACAATTTGCATGGTGAAAGCTTTTGGGCTATGCAAATTGAATGTAATTTGAAAGCCCCCTTTCACTGATAGTTGACCTCTTCCCTTCTTGCTTGATTTTTGTTTGTCAGAAAAAGTTGTCAGAGTTTCCATAAATGATTTCATACCAGACAAAGTGAGTGTGATCTAGAAAGTGTTCTTGCCTCAGTTTGTTTATTTTCTGTGGGACTTGCTTCTTTCAATATTTTGTCATTGTTCTAAGCTTTCAATGGTTTCATCGTCAATATAGATAGAAGCCAGGGCTGTCAATGGGGGGCAGGCGATAGCACGCGAGCGTGCAGGCATGCATCCGAGGTTATCTTTGAGAGCGATTAGTCACACACCCAGTGATAAATATTTATCAGATGCTGATAGGTCAATCCACTTGCGAAATTCTTTTTAGAAACGGAAGTTTGACATCAAATCCTTGTTTCCACTACTCTGTTTTCATATGTCTCCGTTTTCTGATCATTCCTTTTCCGTTATTCTTGAGCCTTTACCCTTGCTGGCTTTTAAAAATGGTTGGCTTTTATTAGCTTTGCTTTTAAATATTTTATCTTATACATCTAAAGCTATTTTATACCTTTTTTATGTTAACATTGTAAATAAAGAGCTAACAATAATAATAATAATAATAATAATAATAATAATAATAATAATAAATAATTGCTCCAGCCCACACCATTTTGGCCAAAACGAAAATGAAGGTTTGCCCATTACTCTGTTTTGTCCTCTTTTATATCCTTTGTTGGAGCTCATCTTGAAAGTGAAGATGAACGAATTCATTTTTAATGGCTCCGTTTTAGATTCTCTCGTTCAAACAATTTGTTTTTAAATGACTCCCTTCTCCATCGACTTCGCTCATTCAGTTCCTTTTTCCTATGAAAGCGGAGTAATAGGAACAGGGCCTTATCTTCAATGGACTAACACATTATTAATTGCCCTTTTGCTATTTGTTGGTTACAGGGTCTTATTTTTGTTTTATTTGCTAAAGCTATTTTTTCTGTTTTTTCCTTTAACTTTGATGAACAGAAATGACACTTTGTCACATTTCTAAAGTCACTGAAACCTCTCTATGTCACACAGTTCCCTTCACAATTACTTGTGAGGTAAACATGAACAGAACTATACAATGTGTAGCATTCAGTTCATTTATTAAAAGTTTTGTCACATTTAATGATTGAAAAGAAAAATGTTTGTTGCTTTGTGTTAAAAAATAAATTTGATTTACACGCCCCACTCTTATCACATGAGTTTTTGGCCGCACACGTTGATTTCTGAACATGAAAGCCCTGGAAGCAGAGTCATTTTTGGCTACTTTCAACTGGAACCATGTTGATTTAAAGTATTGACAGTCACAAGTTGTTTCTCGAAATGCGAGAGTATTAACATCGATTAAGTTTTGAAGAGCCTTAGTTAGGTTATCTGTATAAGATGCTCTATAATACTACTAGATTAGATGCTTTATAATACTACAAACCAATTATGAAAATTGTTAAGTTTTTAAATTGTTGAATTTGAAAAAGTAGAAAAAGCTTTTTCTAAATTCATTTCTGAAAGATAGATCCTAAAGACTGTCTAGAAAACGGATGGCCTGTTCTTCGGAAGAGACTTAGATGAGTTAAAAGACGAATTTTGATATGAAATATCAAAGATGTTGAATACTTTTGGTCAGGCCTATTTAAGTGCTTGCTCAAAAGAATATGTTTTTAAGGACTACAGCATGTTTTAAAAAATAATTTTCCAAGCATTTAAACAAATCTAGTATTTTTTGCAATTTTAATGGTGCTGGTTTTGCTCAATATTTTTAATTATTTCTTCAAAAAACATTTAGTGCTATCCAAACTAAAAATTTAAGAAGTTTGTGGGCATGAAGACATGTCTCACAAAAAGGCAAGCATATTGTCTTATTTGGTTTCTTATTTTATCAATTGATTTCTTCTGACAGCTAACACCGACAAAAACATGCTCTGGGAATCTTTTGTGTGTTTAAAGGAAATACAAGTCTTGATTTTTGATAATAAAGTGACAAATAGCTTCAGCAGACATTGAATTGTTGAATATTTATTTTGAGGAGAGTGATTTCTATTTGGTCAGTCAATATTGATAGATAATATTGGTTTATACATTTTCAATCACCTTAAACTTTTTGCTGTAAACCAACTTATTTGCTTTCAATCTCTGCATTCAGTAGAATCCCGTTATAACGTACTCGGTTATTACGTACTTTCGGATATAACATACTGGTGTGCTTGGTCCTGACAAAAGGTGTGCTTGGTTTTAGTCAATTTTTACTTACCCTTGTTACAACGTACTTCAGATATAACATACTAAATACACTGGTCCCTTGAAGTATGTTATAACCGGATTATACTGTATATGCTATAAATTGTGCTTTTTATGATTTGATAAGAAAAAGCCTATCTTTATTTGTCTTTCTTAAGTTTGATACCAAATTTTTGTATATCTCAGTGTATCAGCAACTTTCAATCTTTTATTTACAATTGAGGTGGCCTATGCCCTGTTATACAGTTTTTTCTTTGCATGCAAACCTTATAGAGGCCAGTATTGCCCAGAAAATGGTAATAGGGATCCATGTGTCATACACTCAAGGTGAATATCTCTCTGTTAATATACCACCCAAAAGCTCAAAAAGCACTTGTAGGTCTGTTTTCAAACTTAATTTGAATTCAAGAGTTACAAGAATCAGGGCCAAAAAACTTGTTTCATGAAATTGTTAACTGAGTGGCTTGGATATTTTTGATAACATCCCATTCTTAATCAACCAAAGATATCAAGTTACTTTATCAATGGCATTACATCTCATCTAAGTTCTTTTTGTAGGGGATAATTATAATTATATATTATTTGAGTTCCCCATATAACCTGTCAGTTTTTGCACTCAGTTCAAAATTTGAAAACTGCATCTGCAACTTCGGAAAGCATCACAGTTGCAACATGAATTTTTCTAAGTTTTAATTTCTAGAGGAATGAAAATCTTAGGAAAGACATCTAAGGAAAGATAGCACTCTGTCAATTTCTGCATTGAAAGACACCATTGCAATGCATGTTTAGGTGATTAGCACTATACTGGTGATACCAAATCAGAGTTGGCAAGTAAATAAATGCCAAGATGACTTGCCATGAATCAATTTTCAATGGTTGATCAAACAAGATGATCAATCAGAACAGCACAAAAAAGCTGACCAGGTCAGATCTTACATCTGCAATACTGATTGCTGACCTAGATGAAAGGGTTGAATTCTACTGCCAAATGATTTGATCAGTTACAAGCAACTTTATCAACTTTTTACACTCTGGTAAAGATAATTTCCAGCAAATCGAGTTAAACTAAAGTGAATCAAGTTCAGCGTGTTTATCTTTTTTGATAATTTAATTAAGATAATCATGTCAAACATTGGGCTATATTTTTTCTAGGTTAAGTTTGTAGATGAATATTTCATGCAGTCAGGAAACTGTTAAGGTTTCCCCATTCCCCTCAGCTAGGATTCCAATTCTGTTCTTTGCAGGTCACGTTAATTATTTATTAGAAAAATGGTTACTTAAGTTTGTGTTTATTTTGGAAATATTTCAGATACAACGTCTAAAAGAAATTGTAAGATTATGGTATCCATGCAGTAGTTTATAGGAGATCCAGGCTAGTTTCAAGCCCGTAGCCAAGCCTATGGGGTAGGGGTGGCAAACTCCCCGGACCTGTTACAGGCAGGCATTTCAGCAATTTTTCTTTTCAAGTTATTGCTAAGCAGCAAAAGTTTTTTGAGCACCAGGCAGCATCTTAAGTCCCAAATGGATAATGAGAGACCCAAATAAACAATTTTTTCTTTCCTCATTAGTAGCTCATTAGCTCACTATCAGTATTTCCTTTCCTCAAATTGCCATGAGATTCCAATGAATATGATGAAAACACCATAAGACAATTTAGAGACAGAATTCTTGGAAACTACTGAATAAAATTGAAGGCTTTCATTTCACAGCATTCAAATTATGGAATGAAACACCAGCTGACATTTGTGAACTACCAACGGTAGATCGTTTTGGAAAACAGCTAAACCATCTCTAAAGAGCTAGGCTCTAATAAAATGTCTCTGGAGGAACAGCTTTAGATGTTATATATTTTAATTTGCTAAATTGTTACTTTGTTGAAAGATGATATTAAATGTAAATGACCAAATTATCTTCTGCAATCTGCTTTTCATCCTGTGCATTATTTGATTTCATATTATTTTGTAGAAACTGACATGTTGCAATACTCAACCGTCCATGTGCAGCCCGTTGGCAATGATGAGCAAGATTGCAGTTTTTTCTGTCAAAATGGAACACTAGATAATCAGGAAATTAAGGAAACGCATTTTTGTTACAATGAAAGAAATAATGTCAAATCAGATTCACACATACCTTTATCAATTGGTGACAGTTTGGATATGAAAGCCACACCTGAGTTTGAGCTTGCACAAGTAAGCAATCATTTCCTCCTTTCTTTTATTGTTAAAATTGTTTGGGGTCTTGCATTTTGCTGGGGGCCCCTAGCAAGGGAACCAGTGGTATGGTACCCATATTTTACTTTTATTAGAAAGTCATGATCTCCCAATACCATTCTGAAAAAATTTATAAAAAAGCAGAAGTCAAAGTTTATGAAAATTACTGTTTGCTTGTCTGTCAAAGTTGATGCTGTATGGGCAGAGCTGTACGCACACCAAACGCATAAATTTAAACTTAGATAAATTCTAAACTTTGGAATTTTGGAATTTTTGGTTTGCATTTTCATACTCACAGGTAATGGTTTATTTCTAAGTCTCAATTAAACATGTTTGAGTTATTTTGCTAAGTTATTTTGTGTTCAAAAGGAACCAATGTACACAGAAGATGTGAAAGATTCAAGATCATTTTCACGGCAAAAAATGTGCAACCTTGTCAGGAACATGCAACAGAACCATATTGCTGAACTCTTCCCTATCATTGAGTCAAGGGAGACAACAGAAGGTTCTGAAGAGCAGGTTATTTGCAGAATATGCCACACAGGTGGAGAGGAGATTCTTATTTCTCCTTGCAAATGCATTGGTTCAGCCCAGTTTGTCCACGCAACATGCCTGCTAACGTGGTTTAAAAAGTCAGTGAAAAACCAATGCGAGCTTTGTCAGCACCAAGTTCCAATTAGAAAGAAAGCGAAGCCTGTTTCAAAGGTAAGTGAAATGGACAATTTTTGCATTTGTTTGTTATCATGCCTGGAAATTATTATTCCTGATTATGTTAGCCATTTAATCAAATTATTATGTTTGATCTTCAGATATTTAACCGCAGTATCATATTGAAAGATTACACATAAGCAACTTTATGATAAGTTAGCAGGCCCGTAAATACCGGGGGTTGTCACACCCCCCCCCTTTTTTATGTGTCAATAATTTTAGAGCAGTCAGAAAGTCTAAGTCGCCATTCCAATGCTTACTTACGTCAAAATATAATGTAACATAACATCAATGCCGAGAATTTTTTTCAATTCAGAATGGAAAGGACCGAACCATATAAATCTGAGGTTCTGTAAATAAAGGCTGTCTAAAATTTTTGTACAAAAGGCAATTGGCTTATAGTGGGCAATACTTTGCCTTTGATTACTCTAAGCTTTTAATTAATCTAATTGATTATTTAAACCTTTAACCCCATCAAAACCATTCCCCAAGAACACATTTTCATGTTGCAAAAATCGATTTATGATTTTATTCTTTGATTGATTACTTTAATCTTTAACCCCTGTCATTTTTTGACCTTTTTGCAGTGGAAGAAACCAGAAGATAAGCCAATTCCTGTAATTTGGTTCACCGTGTTTTTTGTTGGTCTCTTTTTGAACATTTTGTCCATCTACGTGAACGCATCTGACAGCTGCAATTCAACAGCTTGTCTCATATTTTACGTAGTCAACGGTTTCGGCATCGTTTTGGACGCAGCATTTCTCTGGTTTTGGTGGATGAAGTGTATGCTGTATTGGAAAAAATGGTGCGCAATTAACCAGGACTGGTCCATTACTGGAACAACAAAGAGTTATATACCAGTGTTGAACCCACAAAGGAGAAACAAAAGCCAAGAGGTGCTAAATCCGGTCGCAGAAATGCTGGAATCGGACCCGGGCAACAATCCGGTAGTTTCTGTGTAATATTATAGCGACAACGCGTTTAATAGCTGCATTCATCAACGCATGTAGTTAGCAAAAGAAAGGGTGTAGTCATAGTATTAATATAGCCGTTTGTCACGTGGCAGTGAATTTTGTGAAGTTAATAGTCTGTTTTGTATGTTAGGCTAAAGTCGTAACCTTATAAAACCGAATTCTTAATCTACACATGCTGCTGCTCTTTATAGCGTGAGGTGTTCAATTCCATTCGTAAACGAGGTTGAACTTCGGCATGATGACCTCTTTCCAAGGGTAATTATAGTCAAATGGCTGTTCACATGACTCCATGTACTTTTTGTGGGTTTTTGCCATAGGTACATAGAGACGGGAAGTTTTCCGGAGCCAATAAATTGAATATCTCTGTTGAAGGCAACGAAAGATATAAAAGGGGCTTAATCGATCTTTGAATAAAAAATTGAGCAATCAGTTCGTGTTATTCCACTCACGCAGTTACTGATTGGCTCATATTGATTGACAGACGGTCTAAGCTGCTTTTATATCTGTCGATTGCCTTTAACTGGTGCTCAACCACGAATATACCTGCGCAAGCTGATGCTGGTGTGTCTTGAATTGGTAGTAGAATGTGCCTCCATGTAAAGGGACCTTTGGGTCATCATTTCGAGACATCCAAGTCGATTTGGTTGCTAAAATACATTGCCTGAGTCACAAATGCAAGTTTTTTCATTAGGGTAGTCTTCCCCTATTTCCAATCATAAATTAAACTTGATTTCTTGTAAATAAGTCAAATTTCAAGCGAGAATGCACGATTAAAAATTTGAAAATGCAATGTTGGAAAAGTCAGCCCAATCGCACGCCATTCGTTAATCTCTCTATTTTCCCTTGTCTACGGCATTTTAGTGAGGCACTTTTACTTCATTTTTCGAAGTCTGCCCTCACAAAGTTTAATGTACATTGGGAACAGGATTTTTCATTTTGCAAAGCAGTATGGTTTTCTTCTAGTAACCCCCTTGTTTTGTTTGCTTTATATAATCCAGCCATAGTATAGAAAATGACATTCTACATTTGTGACAATTGTGACATTTGACTTTAAGGAGTTTGACGTAAAGGTGTTTAACCTTTATGAAATCAACTACAACACCCGTTGGCTATGTTGTATTTTTAACTAAAATTTTCTTTAATTTAGCTTGCTTGATTAAAATCATCCGGTTTTTTCATTGACGTGCGCATTATTTGTTTGGTTATGTTTGCATGTATTTCTTTTATGTTCAGCAGAATGGTAAAGAATTTGAAACGTTATAATTGTGTTCTGTTATTCAAAATGGGTCCATCTTAGAAATATATGGAGGATTTAAACAACTATTTTATGTGCATTATGAAACGCCGCCGAACCAAATCTCAACCTTACTGGTTCTTCACTATGGCTTTTAGAATTTGTATCTTTTTTCTATGGGGTTATGCCTGTACCTTGATACGTGACCAACTGCAGGTTGCAGTCTGTTCAATTTAATCTATAATGCACAATAAGTTGACAGTCAGTTCTGGGTGGGCATCATTTTGATTGTGATCAATTTTTAAGTGTTCCGTTTTTATTTAGTTAGAAAGTTATGCAGAGTTATAGAGAGTATTCACTTTATTTTATTCTATAGGCAGTATTCCCTGATATCTAGATTTTGAGTGATAAAAAAGCCTCACCTTGATAACAAGATCACTTTTCCATTTATGATAAAAGCAAAAGTTAAGATTTTTGAGGCACGTATTTGCGTTGTTTCTTTTTCATGTGTATATATATTCTAACGAGGTCAGTTTGATCTAAACTCAGATTTAAAGTAATAATCCTTACGTAAATAGTGAAAGGAATTCCATTTTAAACGTAAATGGGAGTAAGCTCTTTGCGCTACCCCTAAGTGATAATTACCCTTTACCCCGAAACTGCGTCGGTTCAAAGTTAATTGCGCATTCATTTTATTTAATCAAGGTCCTACGCTTACATTTACTAGGGTCGGTCTTCTAAGCTTTTGCGGAGTTATCACAATGAGGTTATCGAGGCAAACCATGGCATTTTTGAAGTGGTTTTTTCCAGTCTCCATCTGAAATATTGAAGTAGGTTCATCATTATTGATTAACGATGGGATTGGGGGTGGGGGGGGATTGGGGGGAGTGAGCCAAATACTCTCACAAAGCTACCAACGAAGGCCGGCCTTTAAATTGTCAATGCTTTTTAAAAGCTTATATTTAGGTAGAATCGTTTTATGATTCACACATATTGTAGTTGTTATTTCTATTGCCTTGATAGAATTCTATAAGCGACTTGAAGTTCTTGTGTTTTCTTTTATCATGCACTTTCTCTTTTTTACCTCAAACCTGTGTTTATCTCGTGGGTGACTTGTTCGTAGTACGCAAATTGTCAGGTTGTGGCTTGTATGCTAGAACAGGGCTGAACCAACTCTAATTCCGAGCAATTCTAATTTTCTCCTAATGTAAAGAGCAATAAGTTATATTTTATTTCAGCTGTTACTGGTTACAAGAAAAATATAGATATAACGTCAATATTTTAATGAATATATGAAAGTATATAGGTCAAGTGAAAAAGTACTCCTGAAAAGGCATTTTTAAATCAGAAATTACAAAACACACTTATGCGGGCCATCTGAAGTGCCAGATGTAGCCCGCGGGCTGTAAGTTGGCCAGGCCTGTGCTAGAACTACTAGGAATGGCCGGGGAAGCAAGCACATTGAATCCAGAGTGAATCGCTTCAAGTTATTACTATTGTGCTTAATACATTTACTTCCCAGGCAAGCTCATGTTTCATGTTTGTCCAAAAGTGCATTAAGTACTGAAATGTACCTGTTTCTATTGGAAAGGGACTTCCACAACACTTCGTCAGTTTTGCTTATAGGAGCAGGTTGGCTAGTTGGGCCTTCTTTTTTGAGTTAGCGTTATCGTGAGGGGCATTAGAACCATTCCACAGAAAAAGATGAATGGTCCCTCTTATCAATTGCTTTGTTAACTTCGGATAGGCTCCAAACAGTTTGGTTACAGTTAAGACTGTACTTTTCCATTGGAATTTTTTTTAAATATGATAACTGCAGCCTGATTTTATAATTTGTATCAAACACATACAGGGACGACTTCACAAGATTAAGACAGAAGGGGCAGTGTTGGTGCTGAGGGCAAACCGTAGAATTTTTCTACTAGCATAATCGAGTATTCCTGGTTGGGTGGGGGGGGGGGTCACATAATAAATTATTAACATGGATGTGCCACCCATACAGCTGAATTCTTTACCATCAATGATTCTAAACATAGAGGAATAAGTTGACGAAATTATCTAACGTAAAAATGGGTTTTAAATGGTCTTGTCACTATTCAAAATATTTGGTTTTATAAAAATCATGGCTGTTATAACTGGGCTGGTTGTAAAATTTTAATTGGCCGCTAAGTTTTATTACCGATTTTCCTCCTTTGGCTTCTAGATTACATCTGAGGGAACAGGTATTTTGTTTATCTACTATTATCTTTGCCGCTCTCCCTCTTGTGGCCCACCTTGTCATAGACAAACTTTTCAACTATAGCGTTTTTTTGCTTGTGTTATCATCTTTTTAATATTTTCTAATGAAAACTAACAATTATCGATAAGATTCTATAATTATTCAAGGGTACTTCTTGCCCCCTCTGCCCCTCTACAAAGAAGTCATAAAGAATTGTCTTTCCGGACCCTTACATAAATCACTCATGTGCTTCAGCCAAAACTCAAGCTTTAATTCAGTCTCAATAAAGACCCTTGTCAGAATATACTCTTATTTACTAACCCTTGTTATTACTGCAACTTTATGTTTAATGCTGGGCTAAAGGAATTGCTATGAAAGGGATGGGGTTTATTTCCTCCTTATTTCTATCAATGTATGGTCCACAGCACTTCAGTAAATAAAATGAATGTTTCCAAATGAGCACTTCAGTAAATAAAAACTTCTTTGTGGTCTTTTTAGGTCATTTTGTCCTACCCATTATCACATATCCCAGTGGTAAACAGAGCTACAACCTCACCAGTGCAATCTCGCTATCATGAACCCTACTTATTTCAAACTTCTTGCTATTACCAGGGCCGTCGGAAAGAAATTTATATTAGGAGGGGGAGGGCTGCCATTGTTTTCCTTCTTGGAAACATTTTGATTTGGTCCTTACTAACTTTGTAATGTCGAGGGCATTTTTATTGAAATTTGCTGATATTCCATGTCTAGTAATTGTTTTAGCTAACAGCAATGCTAAGTTCAGGCCCGTAGACAGCTAAACTGGATTGGGGGGAGGGAGACATGGATATCCAGTATATAGTGATGTCAGATTAAGCCACGCTAATAAGATCTCCAAACACAACTTTCGCAAATTATTGGGGGGCATTGCCCCCTGACCCCCTCTGCTACGGGCCTGTCTGAGTTAGCATTCAGGCTCAACCGTAAGCAAATTCAGTATTATTCTAGGCACGTCCAGCTTTTTAATTTCTTCGTTTATAAAAGCAGTTGGACCATTTGCTGCTGCAGTTACACTGTAGTCTGAAACCTTGCATGCAATGTCCCTTCGTATAGCGTCCCTGCAAAGAAGCTGCAAGCATTTCACACGAACCCCTGTGCAGGAATTGCATCTTCCTTTCGACAGTATCTGATGTTCTTCTTGCAGCGTACACATAGAGCATACGAATTTAAAACATTGTATGCACTGCAAAAGAAAATGTTTAATTTAAAGTTAATTTACCACAATTGTCCTTGACAAAACCTTTTTCAAGGATCGTCATTTCAGAACAAGGACAAAAAAATAGAAAAACTCAGAGAACCTCATTTAAATATCGAAAAAGCTAATTGACTGATAATGGCAGACCGAATCTAATTAGAAGGTAAGTCAATTTCTATCTTTGTTTAGAACAGTTAAAAAATTCTGATCTAGTTAGTCGAGTCTTTCCCTAAAACAGTCTTGTATTTAGACCGTTTTTAGTAATATACTTCATCATACTGCAACTGGGCTTATAACCCATCTCTCCCTCGTCCTAAACGGGCAGATATCGTTTGTGGATCCTCCGTAAAACAACTATCGAGTGATTGTTAATAGTAGCCTTACAGGTTACGTTTCCATTCAGCTTAAACTAGTTGTGAGCATACTAGTTTTTAAAGAGGGTAAAGCGTTGGCTTATAAAGTTGATTCGGTTTCAAGCAAATCACCCACCATCATGTTATGAAGTGGACTAGTAGTTTTCAAGGTTAACGTAAAAATCTTGGTTAAAGAGCAGCCAAAATCCCAGGAGAAATCACAGGACGATGTAACCTGAAGTTTTTGCTTCGTTTGGTCAAGATTAAAGCCAACAGAAATCAAAGCATTTAAAATAACACTGTAGTTATTGCAATTTCCATTTCTAAGCTCGTGGCACTCACCTTTCGAAACTTGGTGCACCTTCCACAGAGTCGGTCTTTGCAGCTGAGACAAACTGGAATGACGCTGTCACTGCATGGTCCACAGAACTTCATCACTTGTTCTGGTGTTTCTCGATACGCATTGGCACAAGAACTGCAAAAGTTCGTGCAACGGGAACACAAAAATGAACCACAGAATCCCAACTGGCATTGGCTAAGCTCGTACTCCTCCACTGTGTCTCCGCAATCTTCACATTCTCCCTCTGCCATATAGCTCATTGTTGTCAAAACTTGCTCCAATACCAACAAGCGAGGTATTTCTACAGTGTTAAATGCGAATATTCTTATAACAATACAGTGCAAAGAAACTGCAAATTTTATTTCCTCGAGTAGAAGTTAAAGACCTTTTCCAATGTCATTGATCTTGCAATAGCCTCTGACGGATCGATGCAAATTGAAATATTTCAAACTCAAAACTTCCTTGTTTGTTGAATAAAGCAGCATAACCTGATCCATAAAAGTTGCTTTAGGCTCCAGTCGACAGTTTCTATCAAGTTTCGAGTCGAAACAGCAGTTTATTGTGTTGTGTCGTCTTTATTCGAGCGTATGGTGGCTTTTCATTCGATTTTTCGAATATTCATAATAACGGCGCAAAATAGAGCGAGCAAAAACCCAAAATTATCTGTGTATACATGTCTTCTATTTCTGTTTTTGCGAAGTTTGTCGAATTACTTGTGTTATTAATAGAAATATGCATCACAAAATACCCAGTTCCTTCAAATTTGCTTTGCTGTCTTTCAGCACGTGGTGTTCTTATAGGCATTAAATATTGATGGGTTACCTATACCTGCTAGTTCACCATTATGGCAGCAATGACGTGGCTAAAATGGGACTACTTACCCCCACTGGGCTTCATAAAATACCATGCTTATATCTGTATACTCAAAAAATGCAGGCGAAGGTACATTGAAAGAGTTCGAGCATGACAGGTTCAGCATCATCTGTCAAGAATCATGGAGATATTTAGGGTCTCACCCCCTTTGCAAAGATGTACCTATTTGTCGAGTGAATCTGAAACATTTCCGTGAATTATGCGAATAATTTATATTAGCTACAAAGTTTTCTCTGAATACTTACAATTGATAAAGTCTCGTTTAGTTCTGTGTAGGAGGGGTATATCATAAGAGGGAATTAATAAGAGGGTATCATAAGAGGGTATAGTAAAGGGAGAATTACCACCCTCTCTAGGACAGGGCGATCGAACAGCCGCTCTGAAAGTATATAATTCCTATGTGATTACAAAGGCCACATACAGCAGGAATAAGCCAGAAGTAATTGAGTGGGTGACTGGGGGTGATTCATTGACTGTGATGCCTGTGATCAAGCGATTATCTGCCTTGTTTGTGATCGACTGATTTGTTATTACATGTAAACGAGGACGGTTGAGCGAGGTCATTCGAAGATGTCGGAAGGTTTGACGAAAGAAGAGCGCAAAAAGCAGAAAAGGAAGGAAGCTAAAAAGAAGAAAAAAATAGAGAAAAGGGAAGAAAATCAGGTAATTCTGTAAAAGTATGTTTCCCCTGCTTGAAAATGCCTGAAAAATAGTAATTGCTGCCGTTTCATGTCAAGGATTTGATTTAAAAAACTTTCAACCAGTCCAATGCTAATACACAATCAATACATCACCCATAGACAAGATTGTAAAATAACATGATTTTCTTCTTGCAATGTTTTAAAAAGGTTTTTGCAAGAATCTTCATTGCCCATGCATATCATCTTATTTCTTTTTTGCACAGACTTTTGAATAATCAGAGTTTCTTTGGGGGCCCAAACCAGTATAGATTCTAGGACTTTTCTTGCATTTGCTACTTAATCACTGCTTAATTTCCTATTTAGCAATGCATTAACCTGGCAGAAATACAGGTGAAACTTGCCAATATACAACTTATATGTTCTTAATTATGTTATGAATTGCATCTAGTTTCTACAATTCTCCATTGCACTAATGCTGAGATGCTAGTAGCATAAGCTATGATAAAGGTATGGGGCAAGGTTAGAGACATTGTTGCTCTCTTAAAGACGTGAAATTAAATACAGTGTAACTTGTTCAATGTTCAAGGCTAGGACTACAAAAGCTGCCTGTTTTATAGTTTGTTTGTCATATACAGGATCCTTGTTTCTTATCTAATCTTACAGGTATCTAGACATCCTCCATTAAAAGGTATCTAACAAGGCTTTTACTAAGATTATCAAGATCGTTATTTAGCACAATAGCTAGCCATTGCAATGAAGACAAGTTTCACTGCAATTCAATTCAAGACTTAATTGTAAAAGGTTTTGCCATTGGCACAACTTTATACTTTTTATTGTATTTCAGATAGAATCAAGAAAGGATCAATTTGAAGAGAGGATATCCATAGGAAGCCCTGAAAATGAAAAAGTACAAATTCAAATTATAAAGTATTTGTTAATGTTGTATTATCTATTAGCCTTTTCATTTTTTGTTGATGACTCTATTGAGAGTCAAGATGAGGTGTCTGGAATAAACAGGTTTTGTGGGAAATCACCCCAAATCTCGATTAATGGGGATCTTGAATAAGCAGGGTGAATGGAAAATTTCCCAGATAAACTGGGTGAGCTGCCCACAGTCCCTTCTAAATTGGTCTTGGAAAGAATTTCAGCTGGTATTTTTATAAAATAGACAAAGTGTACTTATAACATAACAGTTTAATAAAGATATTCTGTTCTTAATCGATCTTTCTTTTTATTCTTTCTTTTATACTTTACACTAATGCATCTTGCAGTTTCTTAATATGCGAGGCTTACTTGGGCGATTGCTTGTCCAACACTGTTTGTTAAAGGAAGTCCTTCGAGGACCTGTGGAGGAATTAGTGTATTATCTAACCACAGCTGATTTATAATGTCAACAATGAGGAAATTATGCTTTGTTTTCATTAACAACTTGACCCTTAATCATGGAATACCGTAACTTTTAGGGATGCACGAAAAGAAAATACGTCAAGTTTGAACAAAACGTAATCTTGAAATCAATCAAAGCCACCATCTAGAAGTTCAACCTTTTAAAGTTCTTCTTCAAAGGTTCAGAGTATGAATCACAATTAGATACCCACTCGGTTGAAAATTTTTCTCTTTCACCCTCCCTGATTGCATTATCTTTCTCAGATTTTTTGGAGCTTCTTGAATGCTCCTCTAAAACAGTCTTACGTTTTTTCCTCCAAATTAATATCAACAGCTCTTTTTATTATAGCATTTCATTACATTACTGTCTAGTTCTTATCATTGTTGCTTATTATCAATATTTGTTGTTTCGATTTATAAGTAACCAACACTTGATGTGGGAGTCATCAAGGTTTTCTGCAACAATAGACCTTGAAGAAAATTTGTCGCAGATCTGGCAATTTCTAGACGGAACAACAGAATTCTACACATTTGCTGGATGCAGATTTTTTCGAAAATGATGCATAGGATACAGAATTTTTTTTTAAAGTTTTAAGGATTTGTGGAATTCTTCACCTGTTGTCTTGTAAAAACATCTTTAAATAAAGGTCCTATCAAAATTTTTAAGGTGCGGAATTTTGGCTAAGAATGACCGGAACGGGGGATTTCTACCCCCTTGGTGGCCCCTTTTTCGATAGCCTTGGCGTTTTAAAAAACATTTAGCTAAAGTTCAGAGAATTGAACGATAGTGGCAACAACTTGCAAACCTTCCCTTAAGTGCTCCACCTTTCTCTTGTGGGCGATACATTTTTGCGAGGGGGGTCAATAGCCCCTGTTAATAATTTATCGAGGGTGAGGGCGATTGCCTGCACGAAATGAAAAGGCCTGAACTAAACAGTGACTCTGGAATAAGAACGTCAGGGGTAGATTTTTGGAAAAATTAATAAGCAGGAGGCTCCTTTATTCTGGACTCCAGTGTAATCTATGGATCCAGTGTCTTCTAGATTTTATTGGAATGCAGTCAACAGGGCCTCTTGAAAATCAGTTCTGCTGAAGGACAACCCATTGACATTGGCAAAGTTTTGACCATTTGAATAAATTTAAATGATCATGATATTCTAAAATAAGCTAAAATTGACCTAAGCAGACAAGTTTATTCAAGCAGCCTCAATGGAACTGGGAAAACAGAAAGGTTTTTACTGCGAAACATGTTACTTGCTATGAATTATAGTTTTTCGTTCTTCTGAATCCGATATTATTTATTTGTAGAATGAAGATGATGAAAATTTTGAAAGCGAATTATGCTGGTGTATAGAGCAACTTGAACTTGGTGTCAGGAACAAAAATCCTTCAAAAGATGAAGGCAAGAAATGCATTTAATTTTCACAATTTAACTTGCGTACCATTTATATTAAAATTGCACCTCTTTCAAATGCTCTTATTTTCATCAGAAGCTTGGAAACTAATTTTCTCATATTTTCCTTAGAAGCTAATCCCCCTCGTTTGGTAATTCTCTGCTTTGCATGATAGTATGACAGTATTCTTATGATGCATCAAATTACAGGAGATGCCAGACTCCTTTGCATTCTGTGTTTACTCTTTTTGCATGGCTATAAAGCTATGGATGGAAAGCACAATTAACAGACCAAAGTTTGGGTCAGAAATTGGCTTAGAATGATCTCAAAATTCCAATTGAATGCATTTTGAAAGCTGCTGTAAGGATTTCAAGCTATTCTGCCTAACTGGTAAATAGAAGTGTGAAAGTTACACAAGAAACACCTTTTTTGGTTCTCGCAATGATGCTTGGATTAACATTACACTCCTTCTAGATTTAATGATATCTGCTATAAAAAATTATTGGTCTCTAGTTTTGTAATTGAAGCGGAAAATATTTCTTGTGTTTTAGCTGAAAGGACATCAAAATTGATTAGATTACTGAAATCAGAAAAATCTTCAAAGGTATGATTTTAAAACTGTATAAATTTTACAATAGGGGGTAGAAGGCAGGGAGTATAAATTATTGCCGAACTGTAATATACCATTTATAGCAGAGTACAGAATGGGATGAAACCAAATATGCAGCCCTCCCCCCTCAACCCACAAAACTAAAACCCTACCAAGGACACCATTTAACATTAGGGCTAGCAGTTCTGGTTTTATTCTTCATTGTTGAAGGCCTGTTCCTTCTTTATTGTTTGTAAAAAAGTGGAAGAATGGGATGTTATTTTTTCAGGTTAAGAAGCGACAAGTTATGCGAAACACTTTTGGTGATTACCGGAAGAAGATTGCTGCAGAGGCCAAACAAGAATCATCTAAAAGTTAGTACTCTTCGAAAGGCTTTTCTATTTCTTTCAGTGCAAGTTGATTACAAATGACAGTAAAATCCTTAACTGCACAACAATACGCCCACGTTACAACCACAAAGCTGCGTGTGTTGCTTTGTTTTGTGGTCTGGAAACTAGCTCGTCATTACAATACCAGTCGTTCCCAGGACCTATGCCCTTGCATCTAGCTGAACTGGTTTACTTGTTGCTTATGTAAGACATTTTCAATGCTTATATAAGAAAAAGATTTAAAGTGTACGGGTTGGTAATGATTTTTCGATGCTATGTCATATGAATACGTAATTGTTTCTAAAGCAGAAAATCTGATTTTTGTAATGATTTCAGAGTAGAGGATTGCCTCTGCAATGGAAAAATGGATATGCTTCTGTTTCTGTTGAACGTTGCCTAATGATCCGATACCCTTTTCTGTATGCCAAAACGCATACAATTCTATTTATAAGGCAAAGAGCAATATATAACTGAAGGAAGGACCTTATATTGACCCCCAGGGGGAGGGGCTAACCATGAAGAAAAATGACGGGGATGTGCCTGCTAGAAAACATTTCATGACTATGATACCTGTCCAGGAATAAAATTCTGAAAACATGATGCTTGAAAACATGATACCTTTTTATCGTCATACCTGTGTCGGAAACAGAGAGAAAAGTATAATCCTGCCCCGGAAATTTCAGCCGAAAATAGCACCCAGTTGGTATGCACATCTCCGGATAGTCAGTGTATTAAGTGAGCTCTCTGGCCTAAGAAAACAGACCCCTTCGTTGGATTTTATTTTATGTCATTTTGTTTCAATCCAATACCATTTGAAGGAAGAGATCTTTTCAGAACGAGTGGCAAAAAGCGCAAGAGAATATTGGGATCTCCTTTGATCCAAGCATTCGTCATGCTGCCCACTCCTTTTGGAAAGAAGCATTTTTATCACATAATTTTGTTCACTTTTTCTAGTAAAATCTGAACCGAAAATCTCTTCAGTCTCGGAAACCAAAGTTAAGAGAAGTGTATTCATAAGGAAGAAGGAAATTGAAGATCAAAACGATTCACAATATCAGGTAATGCACCTTTGCCAGTGTGTTTTTGATCAAGCCATTTTTATGGATCAAGTTGGTCCAAAATGCTTTTTTCTTATTCATTTCTGAAGTTGCAAAATCGCAAGAAAACTTCTCGACTCATCATATTGTATAGTAAAGAATCGGATGTATTAGTATCAAATTTAAATCATTTTGGCTTGCATTGGTCTTAATTTTGTTTATGTTAGAAAAATGGTAGAAAGAGGTCTTTGAATTTTAAAAAGGTAATATCAACTAAAGACTCTGGACGTAGACTTTGTTCGACTAGGGTACATTAGACTTAACGTAGATACCAATCAAAGCTTGTGAGCAACATGTGTTGTATAAAACAAAATTGGGTGTGTTATATCGTAATTAGAATCCTGATGTAATTTGCTGCAACATTTGTGGACTGGGGCACAGGCTACCGAGTTCCTTTCTTTTTACATATTTTCTTTATTTTAGGATGTTCAGTTTATTTAATCGATTTAATTAGGCTAGTTAAGTTTTCAAGCAGGGCTCATTATAAGTCGTATTTTCAAATTTCCTGAATTTATATAACCCTGCTGAAATAAAAATAAAATGAAATAGAAATGTAAATTTTTAAGTGTGAATAAATTATTAGATTAAAATGCAAGTTATTGCAACGTGTTTTAGGTAGAAAATGTCAAGGTAAACCCTTTATCAAAAAGTAAGACAATCATTTAAGTCAGATCGAGTCATAATTTCTTGTTATGTTTAATGTTACCTGTTTTGGATTGATTCCAGGCTCTAGATGAAAGCGAAAAAGGAACGGAATGGCGATTTCATCAGTCAGAAAACAGCTTCCAGTTTTCCTTCCCGGAACCACAAGAAAAGGCGGCCAAATAATTCATAGCATTAACACTGAGAAGCACTCAACTTGATGAAGGCAAATTTACCTAATTACTGATGTCAGGGCAGGACCATCAAAACTTTTGGTTATTTTAACACTCTTGGGCAATTGTGTTTTTATAACATATAACAATCCAAATTTGTTTCAATTTGATGCTAAGTCCATGACTTTACTCATGAATGTGTTTATCAAATAGCCGTATTTTGGAATTGATAAGCTACAATGAAAGTTAGCGGCAGGAAACGCTTTCCCGCTATAAACGCTGGAGTGCCGGGAGCAGGGGAACGAACACTCGCCTTAGATAAAAAATGCATGGAACTTGTAACCCATGTTTTATGAGAATAATTTCATCTTGGTTAATGTCAATTTATGTGATTCTTGAAAGTTTACTCAAATGAAGGTGAAATGCATTTTTTTCTCGTGCTTTAAACTAGCTTTACACTACACATTGCAATTTTTCTAGCAACTTGTCTCGCAATGATTTTTTAAGGAGCTGTACAGATTCGTCACAGCAACGATCTTTAGAGCCTGCATGCAGACTCAAACTGTTTTCATCTTGGCTCAGTGGCGAAAATTGCGGGGGTATGGGGGGTTCAGTGCCCCCAGGTTTTGCATAATTGTCGGTTAAGGCACGCTTTGTCGGTAAATTTGCTTGTTTTGAGGGCATTGCTCCTCCCATCTGAAAAATGAATTCCGCCACTGTCTTGGCTCCACTGGTTCCTGCTTCCTACCTTCGCGATAAGCCGAATTAAAAATTCATCGTGAATTATTTGTTCTCCAAGTTGCCATAGAAAGCTCTTTCTAGCTTCTCAATATTCCCAGTTCATTGCATTTCCGATTTATTCAATAGCATTTTCTAATCAAAGTATAAATCAATTCACAAGACTTAATTTGATTCGACAATATCGATATATTCAATGTCTTTGAGGGTCTCTTCGTCAATTCCTCGTTTTAGTTCTTTCAATCTTTGCTGTTATTAATATATATATATATATATATAGCTGTTTTTAATTATTGTAACTTTTCCTGTTGTAACAACAAGGGCTATCCACTAGGGCTCATTTAAACGCAAAAATTGGCACGTTGGGCGGCTTATTTGGAAGTGGGGGGGGGGGTACAGTAGGCGACGCCAAAGTATTATTTTGGAAGAGTACAGTAGTGATTTTTGCCGCTAGGAAGGGCGTGTCTCCATTATTTAGGGTGTGGTCATAAGATCATTATTTATCTGCTGTTTTAATGGGTTTCTATTTCAATATTCAACTGCTACAAATGGATTTTAATACCTACAAATAGATTAAAATTACACAACAGGGTGAGAAGAGAGCTGTCTTCTTTTGCCCGACAAAAATCCTTTTTGTGCCGACGGACAAAGTATTGGGGGTAGAGCGCCATCTCCCTTTTGGCAACGCTGAGGACGCTGTGATGCAGGGTGCCTCGTTATGAAACATGTTAGGCCAAAACGTTTCTACTTCGCGCCAAGGAAGTCCGAATCATCGCGCTATACGAAAATATCAAAGTTTGAATCAAAGGAATGGAGGTAGGAGATGACAAAGATTGCACAGAAAAGCCTTTGGATCACACGCCAAATAAAGAAAAAGGGACCCAAAAGAATCGACCACAAAGAAGGTCTAGTGTTGCAACTTCGCAGCATAGCAGTTCAATGGAAAAAAAGAGGAACTTCCATGGTAAACAGAAAAGAAACGAGAAAGTACAAAGAAAGAAGCTTAAATTCTATGCAAAAGGAAGGAAAATTGATCCTTTGAACTTGATGGGCATTTCGCAACTTGAGGGACAGAATTCCCCCAAAACAGAGTCTCCACTTGTTGGTGATAGAGGTGTTACATTTAACCCAGATAACTTGAGGCCAGTGGATGTTACAGATCCTTTAAAGCTTAATAATCTAGACGACGATGTACTTGCAGTAAAAGTAAGTGCTCACAAAAAGAAGCGAAAAAGGAGAAGAAGACGTACATACAGTGAAAATGATAAAGACATCAGGGTTATGTTGGATTCTTTAGGACAAGACATGGACACAGAAGCCAGCGAAAATGAGCTGCAGTCACCAGTGAAAACAAAGAAGCTGGAGACTTCAGATCCAAATATCCAACCAGCATCAGATGAAGCAGTGGTAGATTTGAAAGAAGATGTGGAACAACACAAAGAGGATACTGGTACAATGGAGAAGGCAGATGAATCTTCTGACAACACAACACTTAATCACCAAGAAAAGGAAGCTGTGCAGTCTAAACATCCTGAAAAAAGGAAGCATCAGATAAAAAAAGGTGGATGTCAAGAAGTCAGTGAGGAAGCTAATAAAAAGCAGAATATTCGATTCCGCGAAAAAGATAAACGTTTCCAGTATGGAAACTATAATAAATATTATGGATACAGGAACCCTGATATGTCTGAGGATTACAGAACAGAATATATGAAAAGAGAATGGTTTGAAGGAAAGGACTGTCTGGATATTGGATGCAATGTTGGACATCTGACCTTATATATCACAAGAAATTTTAGTCCTAAATCTATGTTGGGAATAGATATTGATGAGAGTTTGATAAAATCTGCAAGGAATAATATGAGACATTATGTTTCATTGAGTAACCCCCAAGCCCCCAAGCAATCAGATTTTCCAATATCATTTCCAATTTGCCTTGGACCACTTGCTCCACCTGTATCTACTGAAGACTGCAAAAAGTCATTTGGATTCCCTTACAACACATCCTTTCAAACAGTAAGTCATTAATTTTTCTTGAATGATTCTTACTCTGTTTCCAAATTAAGTTCATTTAAACCATCCTTGTGATCATGTCATGGGCTCCCCTGTGATGACAAGTCTTGGTGCATGAGGGGATGTTTCTATCAAAACGGTTTCACTCTTGGAAGTTATTCTTGTGGGAGCTGTGATTTGAAGGCTGTGGACACTCCAAATATGATGAATGATGTGGCAATGATGTGGCCAGCTCTCTGTAATTCAAGGTGTAGGAATCACGAGGTGTGGTTATATCGAGAGGAAGGACCAGGACACTGCTGGATAAGCTTTTCAGTGTCCTAAAAACTACCTTCAGGTGCTTTTTTTGAGCCGCGATGGCCGGCCATCACATTTTGCTAAGCTCTCACAACGGGCCTAAACATGTGACGTCTTTACTGATTTAGGTTTTTTTATGATTAAGTTTAAGCATCCAATACCTTAAAACTACTCTTGCCATTCATGATAATATTTCTCTCTGGAAAATCAGTTCAACTCCTGATTGCTTTTTCTGAGTCCTTACTGCATGTAGTAGCTAATCGCAAATTCTACTTTGAAGGTGGCAGCTATACATGAAGACATTGATGAATTCCTTTTAGTTCAACAATGTCCCTTCTTGTTTGCAAATATAAATCAGGCCTTGCCCGGAAAGGCACTCAATTGAGCGCAGGCATCTAAAGTGCACTTAAATATAGCCATGTCAAACGGTTTAACGAGCACCTTTGAAAATGTAAAACGATATTGCACTGATATAATTTGAAAATAATATTGATAAAGCATAAACAATCTTCTCAAATGACCAAAATATTTCTGTTTATAAGAGTTATACAGCTAATATTTTTGTCCTGATGAAGAGTTAAGCTCGAAACGTTGTACCAAATATTCATTTCTTGTGCAAAGTCGTTATTTTATTTTATCAAATATTTGGTTTGTAAGAGTTCATACCACTAATCTTTTGATGACTAGATTTAGTATCCGGTTCCTCATAAGGCCGCGTCTACAAGAATATCTTTTTGTTTCAAGAAGTTACTTACCATGCATGGTAAGTACAAATAAATAAATAAAAAATGGTAAATAAAATCGTATAAAAATAATTTTGGGAGTTAAATCATTTAGAATAGCTATGATATTTTAAAGTGCATCATTTCCTTTTGGACCATATAGTTTGACTCATTTTCATTAAGAAGAAAACACAAATTTTTGCAAACAGAAATTTTACATTAAAGTGTGAATTAGAGGGTCTTGAGTTTCTTAGGACCTCGTTTTGTGGAGCTCCTTCATTTTGCTTCGTGCAAGGCCTGATAAATGGCTTCAATTCTCCTTGTATCAATTTGGGAGTTAATCTGAGAAAAGGTCATATCTTACATTCTTATGCTTATTAGGTCATATGCTTATTAGGTTTGCATGCCTAAATTAGGTGTGAGGTTTGAGCTAAACCCAAACCAAAACTCTCAACAAAAGCATGGCAAGAACCAGAAATCTTCTTCCAAAGATGTCTTCTTCTACTTTTCAACAGCCTTTGTCCAAAACTGTCCTGGGGTCAGCTGCATGGGTTGCATTCCCTCGCCTAATCCTGTCCACCACATCTCCTTCGGCTAATCCTTTTTCCATGATGTCCTTCTTTGTGTTGTCACTCCATCCCTGTTGTCACTTTTAAAAAAATGTGAAGTTTTTAAACTGCTTGGCATAACCAGTCATCCTAACCAGAGATATAATTATCTCAATCTCTAAAAGTACATCATTTGTAAGATCTATGATGTAAAACACTAATCAGTTGTAAGGTTTACACTGTTATTATCAAAGAATCTCAAAATGAAACATTAAAAAAAACCCTTGATAATAATGATGATCAAAATAGTCATGGTGATATATTTTGTTGTGTTTTGCAGGAAAACTATGTCAACTTTGAATGGGACAGTATATCAAAAATTGAACAAAAGTATGATTTTATTTTATGCATGAGTGTCACCAAATGGATTCAATTAAACTGGGGAGATGATGGTGTTAAGAAACTATTTAAGAAAATATTTCTCAGTTTGAAACCTGGTGGAAAATTATTACTGGAGCCACAGCCTTGGAGGTCTTATAGCAAGAAGAAGAATTTGACAGTAAGTGTTTTTATCTATGATTGTTCTGTGATTTTGATTTAAAGTAAAATTCTTAATATAATTGTGAATATGCCCCTCTAAATACCTGGTACATAAGCTTGCTTTCTAAGCCCCCCCCCCCCCAAAAAATATATAACCAAAGGGTTTATATTTGGAATTAATCTTTAGTTCTTTTCTTACTTTTTGATTCATTCTAAATTCTTCTTACCTACAAAATTATAATATACTAGGTTTATACCTTCTCCTCAACTCCACCTGCCTTTCTAGCTTCATCAGATAACTTTAAATGTACCCAGCTAACCGCAATGGTTGCAGCCTGACTGCAAATTTCTCGGTACTATGACCAATCTTTTTATTTAAAAACTGGTTTTGCATTTTATTCTAACAAATACTGAATGGAAATTTAAGTCTACCAAATATAGCCCCCTCAAAATATTAGCCCACTAATAGTGCTTTTGAATCATTATAAGCCCTGGGCTTTTAATAAGAATTTTTTAGTATTGATATAACAATTGACTTGGAAGAAAAGAATTGGACAACAGCTAAAACAGCAGTATGTACAGGCTATAAAAGCCCTTTCCAGTTTGGCTATGTGGGCTATTTAGCCCTTGCAGACCCTTGCAGAACTGCTGTTAATTTTTATATTTGAGTTTTTACTTTGCCAATTCTTTAAACACTATTCACCTTAAGATGGATTTTTGTGTGTATTACTACCTTTAAATTTTGTATTACCACAACTTTAAACGAGACAAAAGAGGAACATAACTTTTTTGGAATATAGCAAAGTTTTGTTAGTTTGTTTACCAGTCAAATATGTCTTTTTTAGGAATGCATAGTTTCTATGTAGCGACTTGAAAAGAAATTGTTTCATATTTGACCGCATGGTGTAACATTTCTCACTTTAATCATTTGTAGCATTAATCACGCTATATGTTCTTCCTTTCGTGCAAACACATTTCCTATTCCATTGCAAGTTTTAGCAGATAAAGCAATAGTTTGTTAACATGTGATAAACACATAAATGTGTAATACCTCTTTCCCTTTATTTACTAACACCCTGATATTTAGCAGCAAGTAGTACAAACATTGGGAAGCTAAACTGCACTGATTAAATTGGAACATTTGTTTGAAAAGCTGCAGGGGCGAAAAAAAGCCTACGCAAATTTGTGTGTGTGTGGGGTTTGTGCGGGCTATAGCCCCCGTCTCTGAGAAAGGCCTGACAGTATGTCACAAGGTAGACATACACTGCCAATTTTAGAACCAGAGGGTACTCCAAGGGTAATTTCACCCAGCCGGTAGAAAAGCATAAAGGGCCTTCATAAGTTGTTAGTCTATTTACTGGTAATCAATAGAAACAAAATTTGCTTGAGCCTTCTGTCAATCAATATTAGCAAAATAAAATAAATAACTAAGATAATAGTCTTACTGAAAGCCTTCGATTTACCTCCTTTTTTGCATCCTGATTTTTGGTGGAACTGCTGCTGTTGTCTGAATGAAAAGTTGTCCAAAAATCTTGCAGACAAGAAACAGATTTTGCAAACATTTCTTGCCCTTTCATGGTCTGTTTCTAACTGCAGGTGTAATATTTTATACATAAACGTTATTTTTATTGAAGAGTGTCTCATTTTAGGGGCACCTTATTTGAAGAAATGTAGAGTACATATTTGTTCTGTTGTTCTAGATGCATTTTTTATATTCCATATCAAAATTATGTAAACTGATACATAATTTTTCTATTTTAGCCAACCACAAGAGCAAATTTCAATGCAATAAGATTTAAGCCAGACCAGTTCATTCAACACTTACTGTCAAATGAAGTTGGATTTGCTACTTCTGAAAAATTGGGAATTCCAAAACATAAGTCCCAAGGCAAGCTTTTATGTTACCTTAATCTCTTCTGAAACTTTTTTGTTATTGAAAAATGTGCCTTGGAAATTATGTTATGCTGGGTCAGTGTTTCAATTCTTAAAACAAATGTAGAACTTGTATGTAGGTACAAACATGGGACACAAAACTGTGACCATTTGCACATGAGACCACAAAGAGATCATGGGAAGGTACCTTGAGATAAGGGGAATCCTACAACTGATCCAAATTTTACAGGGAATGTGTTTATATGAATTTTTTCTGGAGAATTCAACAAATGTTTTGCTAGAACAAGCATCACAGAGAAAGGTTGTACAATGATGTACAAAGGTTCTAGGCCACATAAACCAGACACCACCCAGATAGAAGACAGGAATTTTCCTTCTTACCATAATATTATAGGATGTAATAATTCAACAGTTTCCATTACAAAAAAGTCTTATTTTTCCCTAGTTCTTTTCCTCTTGCCTTGTTATGATGCTCCTTCATGTTAAAAAAGAAATTGCTGGTTATATCTATAACTTTGGTTTGAATGTTAAATGATGAACTTTATATGTTCTAAGAAACTGTAATCAGATAAAGAGAAATGCAAAATATATTTAAATCTTATTGATATAAAACCAGTAGATTTATTCAGCTACAAACTCTTGAAGGTTTTGCTGATAAAATGATTTCTATATTGTTAAAGTTTATGTATATTTAATAGTAATTTGCTAAAAACTGAGGAATTCAGCCTTTTTAACAAACTTTCTCAATTTTTAGGTTTCCAGAGACCTATTTACTTGCTCACAAAAGGCGGAGTAGCTGTCTGATCTTATCTCAAGAATTGGAAGTTCTAAAAACTTCCTTGTTTCAACATTCACTTAAAGTTTACAACAGGAATTTTGCTTGCAAGATGGAGAAATTTGAAGGAAGGTGTAAAATCAACATTTTGCGGTGATATGTACAACTTGTTGTGTCTATGTTTTCTTTTTGTAAAAAGATTATAACATCATAGTTTTTATACCCTCTAGAAATTATGGTTTTTATATTTTGCCATTTGCTACCTTTAACCAACAGGTTATGTTCTTCTTACATTCTGCACATTAGGTTTACCATCTGTCACTTGGCTGGGTATTTTGAAAGGATTTGAGAATTAGTATCTCTTGTTTGTTATCCAAAAAGCCCAGTATCTAAAATTTTAATTGAGTTCACAATATATTTAAATGTATTTTCTGTCCATAGTTCATTGGTTTCACAATTTCCTTGTTGATAACTGCTGCTTTGAGTGCTAAAATAAAACCCAAAAAATTATTTTAACCAAATAAACCACAATATTTGAAGATAACATGGAAAAGGACCAGGTCAGTAGGTCAACATTTTGCCAACATCTTGATTCAACCATAGATCAACAATTGCTTCAGAATCAATAGTATGTCAATACCTAGAGTGACATCAATTTTAAATCAACAAAGGTCACCAACATGACATTTGCTTGCAAAATTGAGACAGAAAACTTTCATAGAAAATGTTTGTAGCGAATGTTTCTATTGAAGTGGAAAGTTAAATAGTGTCACATTTGCCTTTGCAAGTAGCAACCAGCCAATGGGAAGGAAATGAGAAAGGGCCTTTTCAGGACTTGCCAGCTCTCTATTATCTAAGGTATAGGAAACGCAAAGTGTGGTCGAATCAAAAGGAGGGACCAGGACACTGCTTGACAAGCTTGTTTCTATGTGTTCTAAAACAACCTTCGGATGCTAAATAGTAAAAAATACAAATTTAAATATGAAAGTGACAGGAAAAATTTGCAATATGTGGAGCTATGCTTCACAAAAGAGTTTGAAGGATCCTTCAAAGAAGATTTTATTTCTACTGAAATTTCCTATATGTTTAGTAAGTTTTAAATATAATGTATTCTTTAACTTCACCTTAGCTGTACTGGATTGTTCATAGTGATCACAAGGTCCGTTCCAAACTGAGGTAATCTGAACAGTGCAAGATATACTTGAATTATATTTCCAGCCTAAAAGCAGAGTGCAGTTTTAATAAACAATCAATATAAAATATATCTAATTTGAACTCATATTAAATGCTTTAAAGAAGAAAAAACAAAACTCTGTTTCACCAACATCATAAAATATGCCATTAAATTAAAAATATTGATATAATAACGTTTTTTGTAGAAAATGTACCTGCCACTCTCGTTACAAGGAATTTCAAGAGCCACATCATCTAGATATTTAAGAAAGCTACACACAGATATTTAGGAAAAAATTATGGGTAATGGTTTTCTTCAAGATTGGGAGTTATATATTTTATCAGCTTTACTGGAAGCTATCATGAAAATCTTGTTTTTGTTAATTTAATAAAAAAATGGTCCCAATTAAGACAGTTAGTAATTCAGCAGCTAACAGCAATCACATATTGAATGATAACAGAAGTAGCAGAAGTAGATCAAAATTGTAATTTTGATTTTGATGTTGAACACAATTACAAGAAAACTTCTTAGCACAACACTGGCTGTTCACCACTATGATTGTTATTCCATCAGATGCTCTAGATATCATTGTCTTCAAAACTGTTTTCAAAGACTGATAAAGTAAATTAGTAATTTAACAGGAGATCAGCAGCAGCTCTAGTCATTCTACATTAAGTAATTCAAAGGGGAGGCTACCTCTTCATTAAACTTTGAAACTGTCTGGGTGCCATTTAGATACCAAGCTTCCTGAGATCTGGATTATGAAAACAATGCAGCATTATGTTGTACATTTAGGTAGTATTGCAGCAAGAAAACAGCTCACATAGATGTAAATTGCTACTATCAAGATGTTAGTTTTTATTTTATAGTAATTATCAGTTTTCTATTTATTAGAAATAGTGTTGCCTAAATTCTAAATTTATAATTTTTTTTATCATCCTACCCAATAACATTACCACTGAAATCTGGAATTTACTGAAGTTAACAAAGATTCTTGCTACTAAAACAGAAAATTGTTTTTATAGAACAATTCATTATATTTCCCTAGATTTTTTTACTATGAAACTTAAAGTTCACAATACAGGGTAACTTGTCATTCCATAACAGAATGCATCAAGTAGACAAGACGGTGTCTTTATTGCAACAATGAAAAAATTGGTGTATCCTATATAACATAAAACAATCCTAAAAGCTTATTTGCAAATATACCATTGTCGGTTTGGTTTAAACGTTTACTGTGCAGCAGAATCAACAAACTGATTTTGAGGCATAGCATGTTATATTGCTCAATGTTCAACTCACTCAGACAATGATATGTAGTCTTTGGGGATTTGCTCAATAAGCGCTATCTGAAAATAAAGAGGAATGTGAATAAAATTAATTACCTCTAGTTCATGGAAAAGACAATATTTGGATTATAAAAGGTCTGTAATATTTTCTAAAAAATGCTCAACATGTCTTCATTTATTCAAAAAAACTAAATTTCTTCCAGCTACTAAATTTCTTCCATTACTTTTTTTTAAAGAACTGAGTGTCTGAACAAGTTTGATTATAATGAAGGGCTGTAATCGTTTTTCGCTGTTTATGATCTTTTATTAGGTTTCTGTTAATTTTTTTATACCTACATTGTAACTTTTAATTTTGAGCACCCCCACGAAAAGCACCTTTTGGTGATTGGGGCATCGTCTTTAGAGATTTTTTATCAATCAATCAATTAATCATACCAATCTAGCAGAACTAACCATAAAGCCATTGATTTATAATTAAGTCATTTAAAGGCTACAGTGTCTACTCACATTGCTTGTTGAAAGTGCTTCATTTGCTTCAGCTATATCTAAAAAATGATACCTAAAATATGAAGTATCCAGAGTTAGAGATAGAACCTATAAGTTAGAGATAGAGCCTAAGAAAAGCTACTTACATTATATTCATTTTTCTTGGTATGTTAATAATCAGTCTTTGACATCAAAACACAATGTGGACAAATATGGCTAAGAAAATATCGGATTTAACAAAAGGAACCTTCATTTAAATTATAAAACATTGACCTTGACTTTTTTTTATTTACTCAAAAAGAAGTTGGAAAGCAACACTTGATTTTGGCATAATTTATTTTGACATAATTTATCATAACTTATGATATAAGAAAAGTGGAAAATTAAAGCAAACCACAGAGCATCTCAAAAATAACTGCAAAGAATTTAGTTTTATGATGGAGATAAAATTACAACAAACAAAATCTTGATAAGGAATTAATCTGATTGCGCAGTTGTCACAAATTACCTTGGTCCCTCTTCCCCTTTTGCTTGTTCTTGGTATTCCAAGATATCAATTATTATGCTCTGGTCACTCTCTTTATGACAAAAGACTTCCTGGTGGTCAGCAACTTCCCTGATGGTACTGGAATGAAAATAAAATGCTCTTTATCATAGATTGTCTCTTGCAAAAAATACTTAGTATAAAGGTTCACATAAGCAAGGTATAAATCAAAAATTTAAATCTTGATGCTAAAGTTCCTCTATTTGTAAAATCTGCACACCCAGGCTACATAAAGGATACTTTCTTTCGTATTATATTTTAGAATAGCATTCCATTAGTAAACCTTCTTGTATGCCAAAGATCTCGGTTAAATGAACGTATTTGCCAGTTTTAGGTACACACAAGCTTGGTTGCGAACATGCTCGCTGTTGCTACTCGGGATAAAAAATTTCCGAGCAAACAATTTTGTTTTGTCTTTAAAATTCGAGACTTTAACAAGGTGTAAGTGACGAGATGTGAGGATGCATGTTTAGCTCTGTAGTTTTGTGTTCGAAAAATGTTTACCTTGCATCAATACAGTGAACTGGAAGAAAGCAAGTAATTGCTCCACCAAACAATCCCTTCTCGCATAATTTGTTTTCATTGTCCGCCATACTTGTTTCTTCTGGTCTCGTATGGATCACCCCTTACGAATTAAAGAGAGGCCAGATTAAAACACCGCACAAATTCAAGAACAACAAATTGCTTCGGGAGTAGGGAGTATACTGTCAACAAAGGTCAAATTTTGTGAGTTTTTTTCTAGCACTTATGTTTATGTGTTATTCTAGGAACAAATTTAATTATCTTTAAAATATGGAGCCATCTATTAGTGAAACGGAAGTAATTCGAAGCCATTCAGCTGAAAAAAGCAAAGGTGTTCTGACTAGGAAATCAACGCACTGCATAGCATTTAAAAAAGTAGGATTGGGGCTTAAAGTGAATAAAAAGACGATTTATAATGGTCAATCTCTAACCGTCATTTGCAAAAGGTGGAGGGGCTGATGCCCCCTTCCCGATCCCCAGCCTTGTGTGATTCTATTTGAGCAACGGTCACTATCATTTCATTTGATAGTGCAAGGTCATTTGACATCGGTTTTTTTGGTTCTTTGATATCTGTTCTCTAAATTCCATTGCTTTTTTTATAAACTTACTAACTTTTATTACATCTTTTGTTTGTTCACTTTTTATATCTGCAGGCGTCATTTCTTTTGTTTTCAAGATGTTTTTGATTGTTTTGCATTCAAACGCGTGTTCTTATGTTCTCTGCTCCCCTTGTTGTGCACATTTCCTTATATTGTTTCCTTTTGACTTGGTTTTTATGTACAAATCTTGATTTTGTCATATTTTTGTATTCTTTGTTAACCTATTTATTTATCTTTTCCTTGATTATTTTTTACCATTTACAGTAACAGAAGCACGTCTCTTATGTGTGTGACCTTCTAATTGCCAATTGCTGGACTCTTCATATGACGATGAGGATGGGATCCTACCAGGCATTATTAAGAATCTGCTACGAGCCCCATGCATAATATTTCTTTACCTGGCCATATTCCCCATTAATGTTTCCCTGTTGAAACTCCAGAGTTGTGAGTACAAAAAACAAAGAATACAAAGTCCCTTTGACAGTATGACCTTTGCTAAGAATTCTGATCACAATCGCTGTTGCTAAAATGAGAAACTAGCCGAACGTCAAGGAACTAGCAGAACGACCAAGGACTGGCTGCGGAACTAGCGGAAAGATCAAGAAATTATCTTAAAATATTCTTTTTTCTAAATCTGATATGGTTTTAGGGAATTTTACCCACTCTTGAATTAAAACCATGCTTTTGAAAACAAGATATATCAGTTCTGCCATTCCTTGTTACGAGCATCCCAAAACAGGCAACTGTTGAAAAATGCGACACAAATATGCGAGCTGAGGCTGAGCAATTTTTCAATAATATCCTTTAGAATTGAGTGATTCTGAGACTAAATATTCTTTTAAGCAATATTTTTATAAAAGAAAAAGAGTGTATCCTCATGGATGGCAACAGAGGAATACAAAGATGTTAGGTTGATCCTTAACCTACACCATACAGCTGAAGATGAAGATTTTAGCAGTTTGGTGACAAAGTATTATTAAGACTTGTTTTAAAAGAGCAAGTGATATTTAATCTCAAGAGCTATCAGATTGTCTCAATATGTGTTTGAAGCAAGTCTAACTCACACAATCTACTCAACATGAAATAATGCAAGAACCATAATTGGTTTTCATGTAAACCTTAACAGTAGCTGGTCTGACTACCATCAATGAGTGTGTATTCCATGAGTATGCCTTCAAATATTGAAAATATTTTCAAGTTATGATAAATTTTAACCATTACATTTTTCTTTTGTTATTTTTCGTAGTGTTAGTTATGTAACTCTATAAAAGATGTCTAATAAACAAGGCAAGAAACCACAAACTGAATTAGAGCACTCCCCAGCACCAACTCCAGAAAGGGCAATTCATGGTTTTGTTCTGTACCTTCTTACTTATGTTGCATTTGGTAAGCAATTTTTGGTCACATTTTGAGTATTTAGTGGTCAATTTTGGAATGATATAATCATTATAAAATATTTTGGTGTATTAAACCATCTAATGGTTGAGAGTACAATGATAGGGCCTGGGTTTCAAAAAGGTGTTTTATTTGAATCAAGCCTAACAATGTTTATTTATATCAGAGAAAATCATTTGTAACAGATAAAGCACACTTGAAATATGTTTTCTCACTTTTTGTAAGCACAAAATTTGGGCTTTATTGCTAGCAGGATTATGCTAGATTGTCTGTAGTTGTCTTGAAAGCATAGACTAGAAATATATGTTTTTTTCTAAATGAGAACAAACTACCCTGTATTCTTAATGCTTTAGCGTTGCTTTATTGCAAAACACAGTTTTTTTAGAAAAAAGATAAGGACATGCAATGTAAAGGTTAATACCAGTTTTTAATTTAATTCTCTGTTATTTTTGAAATGATAAATATTTGCTACTCTCTGCTGTCTGTGGTAGTATATCAGTCCAATTTTTATAATAAATTGTTTTATAGTCTATGGTACTGCTGAAAATGAGTATATATCATATATTTGAGAGCCAAACTTCATTTTAGTTTTTATTCAAACCAGGTTTTTATCTTCTTTGGGCATTGGTTCCAGACAATGTATTGCATGAAATTGGTATCACATATCTCCCTCAAAGGTATATTTATCATTTGTTAACTGTTCTAATTATATGAATCAAATTAAATTAACCAAGCGATTTATGGCTCTTCTGGGCAAACAACCATTGCTATGCTAATTAAATACAGTGCCATGTATGTGTATGATGTTTAAGAGCAACATTTAAAAGCATTAAATTCTTAGGTAAATCATGTTGCACTGTTAGATATATGTGTTCCATTTAAAGTCTATATGCCATGTGGTTTTGAGCATTTGAGCATGAAATATGACAAAGAACAGTTTGTTTTCATCATTGTATTGTGATTGAACTTATGGACATGTTGCAGTTTTTACCTCTTTTAATCCATTGCATTGGTTTTCAACTGGTTCATTTAGTAATACCAATTTCATATTCCTTTTGTAGACTATGGATCTTTTTGGGGCCTTTTCTGATCATATTGGCTGTCTCTCTTGTGCTGTTTATCTTCTTGGTTCGTAATTACTTGGAAACACCTAGCTGGGACTCAATTCAATATCTTACCGGTGAGTTGAAGAAATTGATGAATGCTTCTGATACTTTTCATTAGCTACTAAGCTTTGTAGAACTATGTTGACCATTTTTGCAAAAAAAGGGGGGGGGGCAATTTCTAAAGTAGTTTTTGACCACTGTCCATTTTGAAAATATTGATTAAGTGGAAGACAAGTAAGCAGAATATAAAGGCAATTGTTAGCTATTGTGCTTGTGTGTCCCTGTTGCCAACAAAGTGGGTGAGTTATTTAAAATTTGCCATTGAAGATACTCAGGTGGCAAAAAACTGACTATTTTTCAAACAGACCTTTGGGGAGAAGGGTCTCACACCCCTACATCCCTCAAGTAAATCAGTTGCAGCTTACTTATAGATTAGGAATTTCTATATATATATATATTTATTCTAAGCCTGTTATTTAAAGTCAAATGTCTCATAGAATGTTTGTTTATTAGGAGAGAACTAAAAACTATAAAATTTATTGAAACCAAGAAAGCTGAAAGCATGAACCTACTTGTTTGATTTTTGTTTTTGTTGCTAGATATTTTTGTAGATGTGTTTGTTAGCTTTTCTGAAAGATCTTCTGATAATTGAAATTTTCTCATCAGATGATCACCAGGTTCTAGTGGACCCCAGATCAAACAAAATAGAGCCTGTGGCGGACATGCACATCTCTGATGTCAACAAAATGTTGTATATCAAATCTAAAACAAGATGACATTGCATCTGGCAAGTACCTTTGAATATGTTGGGTGATGTTTGGCTAAAAGACCCATTATAAAGGGGGCACAAGTGAGAGGCACTATGTGCACTGTAGTCTGGTGATACCAAGGTGCCCGTATGAATGTACCAAGAATAGTCCAACATCTCTTTGAAATGACATCAACTGCATTCTGTGCACAAAGAAGATATGATTTATTTAATAGTGCATGTTTGGAAAGCTGTTGGAGGGGTTCTCTGCCCCATTGCTTGCTTTTGCCCCCCCCCCCCTTGCCAGGTGTCTGAAATGCATATGATGCTGACTTGGATACCAAAAATTATCAGTTGTCACAGAGTTTTGGAAGCGTGCTGGGCCTATCAGTTACAGTGAATGACAGAATCCAGCCAAATCGATGCTGCCTAAATTTTATTTAGTTGAGTTCATCCAGCAATCCTATGTATGTGTTTGAGCAATTGCAAACTACTACAAGAATCAAAATTTCACTTTGTCTGGCGCCCAGGCTCTTTTCATGCCTTTTTGATTATTTGCAGCTTTTAAAGTTTATTTTTACACACCTAACAACGCCTTAGACAGACAAAGACCGTCCCAGAACGAAACAATTATTGTTATGCTCGCAAAGTTTTAAATGAATACAAAGGATTACACCAGGTAAGATTCGTTACAAATCGTTACGTCACAATAGGCTAGGTACGAGGCTGTACGGGTCGTCTGAGTGGTGAAAGTGAATCAGTGAATCTGTTGTTGTTATGATCTATCGATTTTGGTAGTCGAAAACAAGGACATTTCTATAGCCACTTTATTTCTTACGAGAAATTTGAATCCACTCGTAATTGCAATGTAATGCAGGTATCACAATGCTGATGCCACGAGATTAATTTCGAGATCGGCTATGTTTTTTTGCGGTAAGTAAAGTGAAGTTAATGTACTTTCGCTTCCACACTGTTATTGTAGGCCAAATGGTTGTTTTGTTTCTCGAATTTCTGTCCGTCGGTTCCAATAAATCCAGTTTGACATCCTAGTATTCTTCATACATTTGTAAATACTCTCGATGTTTGCCTAAATTTGTACTTCATGAACGTCATGAACGTTTAATATTTCTTTGTATGCAATGAGCTTTGTTTGTAAAACTGAAATTGATCGGTTGAGGTCATCAATATTCTTAATGAAAAAGCGCTCTAATGTTCCAGACTGAGGCCTTCTCAACTTTCAATGAATCTTTTTTTATAGGCAGGTTTACAGGGCTGCGTAATGTAAGTTGTAGTTGAAGCCGGATTTAGGTGTATCTTTCGGCATAATTTACATTTCCCTTCTGATTTAAGATAACTTCGAGGGGAAGGAACATATTGCTCTAGCCTTTAAATATGAAAAGCTAAACCAAATTTATAGCTGTTCAAGAAGTATTATTTACTTGTTAATCTTGTGAAATGCGAAAATCGAATAAAGGGCAACTTCCGTGGCTGGTCGGTTTTTGTTTTGTTGTTGCTATGCAACGCTATAATCGAAATAGTAGCCATTTGTGGGTAGTGTAATGTGGTAGATGCTGAAAGAACGTGTGTCTTTTGGAAACAGACAAACAAACAAACAGACTAGGTGCATTACATAGTAATCTTTCATTTAATCGTTTTTGAATGTCCATGTCTGATGATAGAAATTATTCTCTAGAGTAAAAAATATTTTGATATTTTTTTGCAACCTGGCATTATAATAAGCTGCTGTCTTTGAATTCTGTTCTTTTAAACTAAATCACTTTCAGTTTTTATTTTATAGTTCTGCATATTCATACATTAAATAACCACAATAAGCTCTAAACTTAAACTTTACATTGATACTTTACAACAATATATAATTAATAATATTCAGAGCATTCATAAATTGTATGCAAGGACCATGGAGCATGCTAAAAACTAAAAGCAAGACAAATTCTTGCATGGTTTTTGCAGATTATTAGGTCCTTGCTTCTGTCGAGAAGGTGTTTTCTCTGTAGCTTGGCTAATCTAAGAGAGAACACCCTAGGCAAGGGTATAGCATCCCCGGTAACATAAGAGCTTCCCTTCTCCCCTTGTGATAACAGGGCACCCCTTGAAAGATGGGAGCACCTGCTGCTTTCTTTGGGTAATAATTTCTATATTAAAACCACCCATGGAAGCCTGCACTCGAAGAGGGCAACAGGAAAAATTGCCAAGAAAAAGGGCTAAACAATGATACAACAAAGGAAAATACTAAATTTCACAAGGGCAAGGGGGCAACTGCCCCTGTTGCCCCCCTGGCACAGGTGTCCTTGAAACCACCCATCCACAAAACAGTAAAGAAAAGTTAGGAAAAAATTCAGAAACAAAGCAAAATGAGGACAAGAATCCAATGCTATGAGGTAGCGGGTGGTTCTGTTCATGCTGTTGGGGGTGAGGATGTTTGCCAGGCCAGGCCGTCATAGGAACAACCACAAATCCAGTATCAAAAAAGCTCTGAATAAACAAGTTAGTTTCTTTTACAACACATAATTCTAACCCATCTAATTGACTTCTATTTAAAAATCCCTGCAAATGATTATTGTTGTGTTTAATTCACCTGCTGAGCAAAACACTTGCCTTAAGGCATTAATTATTTATTATAAAGCTGTTGTTACAGGGCTGTTTATCTGTTGAATTATTTTTTGAACATGCCACCAGATGCTTGTAGTACTTTCATTCATAAGAGTCCATTCTAGTTTTGGTTTCCCACTTTCTATTTGTTGATGAAAACCACTAATATGAAGTTGATCTTTGTGGACTAACCTTGATTTGAGCTTGACTATGTGTGGTTTCGCAAACAACCACACTCATCAAAACACTATGAAAGAGGAAGTGGTAGATTTGTATGTTCCACCCACTTACCTTGAATCCTCTATTTGACTGCCAAAGCCATTGCATGTTTTTTGGCTTATAACAAGGTTGCCAAGATTTGGAAAATAATACCTGTGAGATTTCATGAGCGCAGCTAGTGAACAATGGAACTGGGGTCCAGGGTATGGGGCAGAAGAATTCTGAATTTCAGTAGATCTGGAGTGCTCAAATGGTTCAAAACTAGACCATTCAGAATGCCTGAGCATTTAACATCTAAAATACTCCAGAAAAGCACTGAGAACAGGCTTTTAAACATAAGAATAACCAATCGAAGCAATGAACAAGAATAATTGATCTTCAAATTTAGCTGATTAAGAAATTATTGCCTGAAGTTTTTGAGCTGTTGTCACAAACCTCTGCAATACATTTTATCAATCTAACTCTGTATATAATTCGCAACTTTCATTTTAATATGATAATAACAGACTTTCCTAATAGTTTTGTCAAATCTCTATCTGAGGCGGCACCATGGAAATTTTCGAATTTTGATGCTTCTAGTTCCCTGGAAAATGCACTCTTTTAGGCAAATTTCACTAAAGCAATCCTCCTAATCCTATATTGAAAATTATTATTTTATGCAAAAAAATTTTACAGCAGTTAAAAATAACAATTTCGCCGTGGTCTTGAAAAATACCAGGTTGTCAGTTGCTTCTAATGCTAGGTAAGAAGAAACAGCACTGGTTCTCAATTTAGATCCCTCTTTCATCTTAGCATGCATTTTGAATGTTAAAAAAAATCAGCTGGAGCTCAAAGTGAATTTCAGTTGATGCTTCTACTGAGAAACTCTAGGAGAATTGGACACAAGGCAAAATTTTATCTAAAGAGGGCCTGGAATTTTAGATTTATTGCCAACAAGCCATCTTCAAATCATCAAATCATTAGTTTGTTTACCTTCATTCATATCGAGGAATATCATATTTAACCAACAGAGCAACTACCTTTGCTTGATCCTTTATTGATTTTATGACATGAAGGTCTCTGAAATACCTAAAGCGTTTCTTCCACAGAGCGTATTTTACCTAAAATTTCCTATTGAGATACTAGGGGGGGGGTGGTATGACACTCCCCGTACACTCCCGGTCGCGACTCCCCTGAGGTCTGGGCATGTGATTGTCATAAACAATGTAGTGGAATGGAATGTGTTCAGCAACCAATGAGGCGTTTGATCTTAATTGAAGAAAGAATGAGGCCCAGGGAGAAATCCGTGAGAAAAATAGCTCCGTGAGTCTCACGGCCAAAGCGTGGGTCTTGGCAACCTTGTTATAAATTTAGAATCTAGGTCTGTAAATACAAAGTGAAAAGTCTGCTATCAACAGTTTACTAATTTTGAGAAGACTTGCTTTTTATTCATAAGTGTAGTTTGCAGGAAATTTTTGGAAAAATGTTTCAGTAAGAACAAAAATGTTTCCATTGAACAACTTTTGATAGGAGTGTGTAAACCAGGGTTTTAGAGTTGAAATTCTGAAGTGTCATGATTTTTGTCATTCAAAACTCAAAATTGATAGAATAATTTTTGAACTTGAAGCAGCAGAAATTAAATTTATTTATAATATTCCTTAATGAGAATTATTGTGTCCAATATCAGGGCATTCAAAATATAATTGTTGTTTTTAACTAATTGGTCAGTGACAAACACTGACTTTATATTCTGGAAATTATTAATAAATAGAGTAACCATGATTTATTTAGTAAAGTGCTTAACTTGTAACTAACCAGTCTTGACTTTGAGGCTTCGCTCTCTGCATGAGGCAACAGTTAGTGTCTTTAAGGGCATCCGCCTCTTAAAGAGCTATGGGACACATCCAAGCCATTTTCTATGTGAAAGATAGATGTGGGTTTAAAGCCCCCTTAAAACGCATAATTGTCTAGCAAAGAGGAGTTAAAAGAAAAGTGTAAAAATTTTGATCTACATGAAAGTTTCAATGATGCTAGTGCTCATAATATTGATTTTATGATCAAATAAAGCTCAACATTTTATAATTGCTTAGACAATGATTAGCAACTGAAGCTAAAAAGTTTATTTTGCTCAAATCCTTTATAAGTTTTCAAACTTTTTATAGTCATAAAAGCAAGCACAAAAATATGAGAAACTGTATCCAGACTAAAGTTATCAGTCTTAATCTGAGCTTAAAAATGCCTTAACTAGTCTCCATCTGCCAATTGGACTCCTTGCTGTTACATGGACTGTCAAGTAACACATAAGTTTGTTGTTGTAGGTGAAATCATGAAATTTTGATTAGACTTTTGGTAAAAAGATATGGATGGAGACATGATTGAGGAAAGGCCTCAGAAGTATATGGATCAGTTCCTCTTTAAGAGGGAGGCAAATGGAAAGGTATCAGCATTATGTTACATCCTGTTAACAAATGTATGCACAGCTGCTGTTCCTAGAATAATTGCTATGCCTTTGATCCAGGTGGTAACTGTAACTTGTTCGGAAGCTATTTTTAAATCTGTTTCAGAACTTTCCACACTCTAAAGGAAGGTTTGATATCGTAAAGCAGTCATTCAGTTATGTAAAGAGCAAATTTTGTGGAAGAATAAACATTATAGTGGTTAAAGGAAAATTTCTGCAAAAATATTTTGCAGACTCTTGATGTTCCTTGTACACTTTATTTTTCATAAAATTATTCTTAGAATGTGCGCTACAAAGTGCAGTGGATGTTTTGAAAAAATTCATTATACTAAATTGTATTTTTAATTTGCATCAAACTTATGGAGGGAGTCACAATAGGCCAACGATTTTGTTAAATTTTTGTGAATTGTGTTGTGATGTGTATCTGCACTATTTAATAAATTATGCTAATGGGACTTAAAGAAAAATTTTGACTTCTGTTTGTAGAACACTCTACCAATTTTCTAAGACATTAAATTAAAATTTGGGGGTATGTCCTTACACTCACTCCAAGCGTTTATTTTCGAATAATTTCAAACATGTAGCTCTTTTATTTTGAATTAGCATGCCAAATTTAAATGCTCTTTTTGCAGTGGGTGGAGTATTGGGTGGTCTGCAGAGGAAACTATCTGCTTTTCTATTCTAAGAAATGTGAAACCACAGAGCTTCGAGATTCGGTAAGTTTTTTTCATTATTATAGCAAACTGCTAAGTTGCTCCTAGTGTATCCACTGCTATTTGCTTGTCTTTATCGTCAAAGAAAAGTTCTAGAAGAAATTAAAGAAGAAACATAGATTCTTAATAATAATAAAAATAATAAGACAAATATTTACAGAGGATGGCCTCAGTCACTCGAGGGTGCTTTTCATGAGGGTCCTCAATCCTAATTGGTAATGTGAATATTTTTGAAAAAGTATTTCTAGTTTTCCTTCTGCTATCTTCTAGCTTCTAATGCCATGCCCAAGTACCACCTTGTTTCCTTAATGAGATTATCCACCAGTAAAGATCTTTTTGCTAGTCAAGCCATGGTGCAGCTTTTCTCTTCTTTTCATAACCTGGTTAAGATGTCATACAAACATGTATGGCCCCATGCTGGTTGTGTCTGACTCAGTTTTAAAGAATGACATTTGAATTTCGCCATAAAGGATTTATATTAAGATTATTTAAATAGCTGAAACACCAAGGCGTGATACCATCTGTTCATGATAAAAGCTGTTTCAAAATGTTTGAATAGATGACATTTGATGACCTAACCTTCAGGAGAATGTGCAAGTGGCATGGATAGACCAAATAAAAAATGAATTGACAATAACGACTGTGCTCTCCTTTACCAAAATAAGTTGACATGAATAATGCCTTTTCTAAATCTCGAATTTTCAGGCATATTTTTCTTTCTAAATTAATAGCTTTGTTTTTGAAGATTTCGTTCTTGTTCTTCGTAACTAAAAATCTAGAAAATTGCTAGTTTTTTATTAGATATAACAATAACCATTTGGTTACCGTACGACATAAAATATATTTCCGTTGGATTTTATGACATTAAATATTTTATTTCAGTTTAAAGGGTCGATTGAATTGACTCCGGGTACTAGATGCACCATAGTAAAGAGGAAGAAATACAGTTTCCCATTCTTTCTTGCAACCAGCAAAGCAAAGTTCTATTTCAAGGTGAGTTATAAAACATGACATCAAAATAACATCTTCAACAAAACTCTGATTACAATCTTGCGCTTGCTGATGTTTTGAAACGGATCGCAAATCGTTTTACCCAGGGACCAATTTTTATTATATTTGGTATCCTGGTGAATTAGGTCGACTGGAATAGTTGTGCCAGCATAAAAGCATCTTTACATCTGTGACTCAATTTTTGTAGGTCCAAAAGAGTGACTAAAGACTCACTGTAGATCCATATGCCACATGCTACATGTCCATGCACCATAAATTGCAATAACGAGATCTGTATGACTCATAAATTCTCCAGCTAATGCATCGAATAAAACATAATAACGACGAGGTGTCACAAGCCATATGTAACATTTTTAAAACAAATGACTGTAAACATAAATATAAAACCCAGTAAACAAATAATTTTCAGAAAAGCAAACCTAATAAGCGTTGGGGTGATTTAATGCTGCAAAATAAAGGAACACAACTATGGAATAATCTCCCAAAGCCTATAAAAGATATGATAAAGAAAGAAATTTTTCCTTGTTACTAAGAAAACAAATGCTGTTAAAGCAATAGAATTATGAAATGAGAAATATAATGAAACGTAATCCACATGCTATAGTATTATGCTGTCGTTTATAAAGTATATACAGGCACCACGAAGCAGGGGGGCTGGGGAGAGGGCTTTAGCCTCCCCCCACTCTTTGCCAGAAGTGCATCAAATTAACCAATGAATCACCAGTCAAGACCATTTTTGTTCGGTTTAACCCCCCCCCCAACTTTTTTTAGACCCCCAACTCTTCTCAACGCATTCTGTGGCTCCGCGGTGCCTGATAAAACCAACATTGTTTTTGTCATTGTAATTGCTGTTATGTTTTGATCTATACCTTTTGTTAACGGCCCAAGCTAAGTGAGTATATACTTTTTCTTGCGTCGTCATATATTAAAGTATTAATGTAGTATTCATCTTATGCGGTATACGAATAAAATTGAACAATACTCTGCTTTTCTCTTAAGGATAGGTTTTGAAAAGATTGTTTGTTCTTGCATTCCAGAGCCCATCATTGCTGTTACGACATCAGTGGATCCACGCTATTAACCTATCAGTCAAGGTAAATGTCATATTTGTGCATCTTCATAGAAGATGTTACAGTGCCTGTGCAATATGTGAATAGAAAAGACAGTATTGATGTTTTTTGTTTCTGTAGTGAATTCAACCTAATTCGTGGCAATGTAAAAAATAGACTTTTAAAGCATCTTATCATTAAATTGAATGGCTGCATTTTGTTACACAGTCAACATCTTCACGCATCACTCATCTGAAACAATAGAATGCAATTAGAATGCGCCTTATTTTGATGTGATATAGGTAGGTTTTCGAAGTTGGCTGATGAGCTGGAAGTTTGGCTGATGGTCTAAACTTCATATCGATTCTTTCTCTCTCCATCTCAAGTTCCAAATTATTGACAAACATTCACATCTTTGCTGAGTTAATTTACTGTTATTTTTCGGTTTCACCACGTTTTTGTTACTATTACCTTTTGTATCAGGGTGCCATGCCTCAGTCCCCGCCAAAGACTTTGCCAGAAAGGACTGCCGATCTAGACAGCCAAGATGAGGAGACATCCAGTGTTGATATGAACTATAACGATCCAGGGTCAGAAGCCGAACAATCTCCCTTTGTGGATGACTGTATTGAAGATGAAACGGACACTTCAAGCAACATTATTTTAGTCACCAGTCGCCCGGAAGGAGAGGAGGAAGTAACAAACTTTATTACCGGGGAGAGAACCCCAAGTACAAGCAATTACCAAGTTACTAACTTTTTAAACTCACAAAAAATGGATCCAGTTTTGAGTGTTAAAACAGGCATTGATAACTTATCGTTTGAAGAAGAGGAAGTAGCCAACATGAACAGATACAAAAGCCCGAGTCAGATTTCTGGAAAGAGCATAACCTCAGGTATAAGACTTTTCATGTCTCTCAGATTTGAATCTATTACTGTTCATTACCAATAGATTCTGATAAATTATATAATCCTATATTAAAGTTGAATTGCCTGACGATCGCACTAAGCTTGAAACTCAGAGTAGCAACTTTGAATCGTCCTTTTCTGTGCACAGCCCTGCCTATAAGGCATTGAGCACTTTCTGAAAGACTGCTTGACAGTAATTTTCAAATACGGTTAAAATGGGCTCATGCTTGACCGTTCACTAACATTTACCAAAAATGCTTCAATTTCTTCAGCCACGTGGTAGAACAAATCCTTATAAGATAAGGCCGTTTTTCATAAATCGTATAGCGTCCATTTCACCGTCTTTTTATATGACAATGCAAACGTTTTATAATGTTCCAAACTAAGTTTGAATTCAATTTAAACAACAAATTGAATTTGCTAAATATACTTCTGTTTGCTACAAATGATTCAATTAATAAAATATAGCTGTTCAGGGAACTTGGATACTCCAGGCAAGATCGCGAGTTCTTCTCTAGAGAAAAAACCCCTGGAGGCTGACATCCCCTTTTACAGAAACAGCCAAGTATATATTTTCAAAATTCATTTAAGCATAATACCTTCTAGCCAAAATATTATTATCTTTGAAATACAAAACATCAATCGAAATAGAATTTAGAAGAGGGGAAAACTGATGCCTTCTGTTAAGTGGCCTTTGGGGATATGAAATGAAGCTAATATTCTGGTCATAAATGTTCAGGAAATGTTTCATTAAACTTTTTTGTTTTTGTTTACATAAGATTAGTGATAGTTTTTACTGAAGCTTGCTTTCATTTTTCAGGAACACCTTCGCCAAAATTCTCTTTATCGTCACCTAGCAGCAGAAATGAGTCTAATATCCCCAGCCGTGTTGTGCGGTCTGCAGGCTCTATTCGCGGTAAGTTCTTTGATGAAATAGCGATCGTGTTTTGAAATTAATACAATCTTCTTTAGATAAAAACACACTTTACAAGAACACCGAGACTCGATTTCCCAAAAACTACGAACAACTTTAGAAAATTCCCCGCGCAGCTGATAAAGTAGGAGTTTCCAACCTTTTCTCATGACATCAAACAGAGCCAAATTTATCAGCTGATGAACCGTGCTATTAAACGTTTTATGGAAAAATGTTATTTAGTAGTTTTAGAAGCAAATAATAGTATGTAGTTATAGAAAAACTAATGTTTAATAAGAACAACATTAAGTACACCTGGGCGTCAAATTGTCCAAATCATTCTCAGAAGGAATGGCTTCCCACCTCAGTCAAACTGATATTACTTACCTTTCAATTCACCGGCCTAAGACTGTCTATCTTTGTTTTCTAGGTGTTTCCAGTGGAGTTCTAAGCTCTTCGCAAGTTGGTAGCAACATATATTTGTCCGTGCAGCCGTCCTCGAGTAGACCATCACTTGGCTCTAACCGATTCTCGAGACATCTAGTTAGCTCCGCCCCAGACCTTAAAGCTTTCACCAGTAGCCTCGCATAAACATGTACGTGTACTGCAGGTTTTCTGTCCCGTAAGCGTTGTAAAAGAAAACTTTCTATGAACGTGTTCTCAAGATAAACTTAATTCACAACAAGATGCATTCATTGATAATGTAAATATTGGACAAGTTTTGGCTCTGGTGATCATTTGTCGTGAAATGCGGCATTAGGCATATGAATATATATTTCTCTTAGAAAGTATCCAATAATTGAAAACATCGTCATTTGTTACAAAGGTCAGTGACCGCTCCAAAGGCTTCATGGTAGAATTATGTTTATAAAAGGTACTCTGCTTTTGAGGCCCACTTTAAAAACTACGTTGAAAGCAGATGCAGATTATAATCACAGATGCAATTTTATCCCACTGCGTCAGTTTTTCTTGATAACTAGTTGAAAGTCCAGCCGTATCCCACAATGCATCAGCAATACAGCTGTTGCTTCCATCAACACATGCTTTGTAACGAATATCACGGCCAAATTTGCCCATACGCCTTTGCGAATTTCATCATTTTAGAAAAGCAGCTAATATGGTTTTTTTAGATCATGAGTTAGAAAGGAGATAATTTGTTGTGTTATTGTGCTGTATTGTTTAAAACAAAAAATACGAAAGATTTCAACATAAGCGTTGTTAATGCATGATGTCAACACTAACCCATTTTTGCAAGTCCAAACAATAGCCAAATTGTTGATGATGTTTTGTTCACTACACACTTTTTTATGAAAATACTTTAATTTTTGTGCTGAGCCTCAATATTCTATAAAATCTGCGATTCTTAGCCTGAAATAATTTTTTCGAAAATTCAAATTATTTGCTAATGTTTTTCTTCATTGTAAAAGTATGGTAGAAAATTAAACATGGCAGAACACAAGCTTGATGAGTATTCCTCAAACATTTTGCGTTAAAATCATGGTCGTATCGTTTACTCCATAAGCACATATAGATAAAAAGTTGTCTAATCTTGATTCCTAAATTGTATCAATTTCAGCCTCAGCTTTCTTCTTACAAAATTGTTCTTATGAAAAATGTGTAATTAGATGCTGTGCTGTGCTGCTCTATTGTAACTAGATTTAAGATGTTATTAATTGTCGGATTTGCCTGGACAAACACTTATATCCGCTGCAGACTTCAGATACCTCGGTCTCCATGCTATCCGCTTTAGTCCTAAGGGCATTGTGAAGTAATTTAAAACGAACAAGCAATGTCTCGAAAAGCAGTATGAAGTAAAAATACGTGATGTTCTGGAATGGAAAACAAAGTTTAAGCTCCACATTTCATCCTTATTTTATTGTATATTCGCCATGTCAGTCTTAAAAACAAAGTAATTAAGCATTGATCATCCCCTGACCATTTTAAGGAGGCCACACCCATTTTAAGGAGGCCCCACCCATGTCGTAAGAGTGGGCATACCTAGATGTCTTAGACAGTTGCCCAATTTCCATTTTAACCAATTTTAGAAAATTGTAAAATTTAATTTTTTGTAAATAATCTTGCTGATAATAAGTTTTGAATTTAAAAGTTAATGATTTCTTTGTGTATGAATGTGTTTTTTTAGTATAATTCAAACGAATTTTCCAAAGGTGTATCTACAAAAATTGTTGTTTGGAGTAAATAAAATACTTGCGAAGGCTGCATTACAAAATTAATTTATGAAACAATAACCCTGTTGATATCTATGTTTATGTTCTTTCTGGTAAAAATTTTTTACTTTGTACTAAGTTGTAGTCTGAAAACACTTGCTAAAATATTTAAAATATTTATGCGGTTTTCGATGATTGACGACTGAGGGGTCAATATATGAATCAACATGTAAGTTCTTGGCCTTTACTAAATACGAGAATGGCTCGGTGTTTGCAGACTACAGATCCAGATGTATGAGGTTGGAGTTCCCGACATGACCAAGCCGTTACCTCTATGCAATTCCAGGCGTATGAATCACCAGGTGTTGTCACATCAAAAGGAACTACCAGGACACCGCTCGATAGGCGCAGGTTCTCAGTTTCCCAAAACTGCCTTCGGAGGCTAAGTAGAGACAAAATTTATCAACTAGTAGATTCAGAGACGTCGTATATGTTTAAAAGCAGTATTGGCATTCAGGGGCAGATCCAGAAGAAAATTTGACTGTCTCACAATCCAGCTGAGGGTTTGGGGTCCTGAAGGTGCAGGGGGGGCACAAGCTGAAATTGCTAATTCAACATCATTTTTTCATTACGAATTCTCTGTTTCTTTATTGTGCTCTTGATAATTACAGGCATTGTAGTTCCCTTACACCATTATGTTTTCCAGAGAGACATAAAATGTACTCTTGACATCTCTTTACACAAAAATGATAAAAAGGGATCAGTAACTAGAATAGAAGCAAGAAAACCCAAAAGTACAATGACATCAAATTATGAAAGTAGGATAGCAGCAATATAGAACAACTATAAAAGAGCATTAGAAAAGGAACTTCCTGAAAAAAAGATAAAAGAGTGGAACAATAATACTATCTCTAGCAAGTAATAGAGCACAGAACAGAATAAGAAATATTTTCCCATTGATGCATATGGAGTTTGAGCTTTATAGACAGTTTCCATCTGTAGTGGATTTAATGTGAGATTGAAATATAACTTGCATCAGGCTTTTGCTTACACTCTAATTAATAAATCTAGATTTCTATGAAGTATATTCATCAAACTTACTTAAACTAATATTACTGCTGCTTGCCAGGTTATGAAACACTAAAAACATATATTTATTGTATTGCTGTTGAACACTTAAAACATAAAATGCTGGGAATCCAATTTTTATCAAATTTGTGTTGAAATGGAGTCAAATAAGACGCTCAAGAATATTGGTTGTAGTACAAATAAATTAGATGGAATTATTTTTGTACATTTTGAGTAATCATAAAGTTGCTTTGAAAATTTTAATAATTTCTCTCCAAAGGCAACTCTTTCATAAATGGCAAATGATAGTTCATAAAAGGCAACCATTAGCTGCCAATTCTTTTGCTGATTAAACACAAAAATTATATTGACTCAAAAAGCTTTTATGGATAGAAGTAGATCATGGTATCTCTGAGGGCCCACTTTTGTCAGGTATCAGAAGAAACCTACATATCATTTCATAATACATATCAAAATAAAAAAAACGTCCAAAAAATACATGATCATTTGAAAGGGAAAATGGGTCAAAAGAAGTGCTGATCGTTTTTAAATTAGAAAGGGGAATAAATTGCAGCCCTAAGTAGTATTTCAAAATACAAGCATATGAACAATTTAAATATTTGCTTAGATCACAAGAAAGATCACATAAATTCATTCTACTACATGGTTTACATAAGTTAACATTACAATGTCATTTCTTACACTGTCTCTCAATGGCAAGAGCATCATTCACCTCCTTTTGGGTGTTTCATCATATCATTTCAGGAAATTAATCTGAAGGCAGAACCACCAGGGAAGAGTGTTGGTACCAGAGTCAAATTATTTGGACCTAACTAAGCATTCATAAATGAGGAATTGCTACAAGCTTTTTAATTGAAACCAAACAACGTCTCTCAGAAACCCCCTGCAGCCATCAACCAAAATTATCTGTTGCTGTTGTTGTTGCTTTGTTTATTGATGAAATTTAACCAAAGCAAAGGGTAATATGTAAACAATTTCAGAACGACTGTAATAAGCAGGCTGTACAAATAAATTTGCCTTGAATACCTCGCCGCAGCTACCCTCTCATTGACTGAAGGCTACACAACTACGTCTTTCTTTGAAAGAAAAGAGGCTGCAAACTTGTCAGTTCAGTGCAAAGTTGACAACCCTTTCAAGTCTTGCTAGTTCTGTATGTTTTAACTCAGCTGGCCCTCGGAACTCATCTGCCTTTATTAGTTCTTCCACTCTTTGCAAAAGCCCCATTTTAAGGTGCTTACAGGAGAAACAACACGATTTTCATCACAAATTTTCCACACATCATCCAATGCAAAATGCCGGGTTTGCACTGGGCTCCTTCGGGGTGGTGGGTAGCAAGATGAACTTTACACAACATACGTCTCACCGATGCCGCACAATCGCACAATTTGATTGGTGGGATGATGCCTGTGCGAACTTTAAAAAAACCATCAGTCTCACGGATACCCCGAATCTGGCTACATTGGATCCCTGCGATCTCCCCGATATCATTTTTATGGATTCTTGACTTTCATATGATTACGTATACTGACTGAGACACTGAGACCAGGCCAACTACAGTAACGATACTTTGCACTAAACAAATGGTTGTTTTTTGCACACATCTGAAAATCTGACTGTCTTACGTGCGAACGGTGAGATAGTCTGGATCCGCCCCTGTTGGCATTCAATCACTGCTTACCTGAGGTGGCATAACGAATGATGGAAAATCAGTTTTCAAATTACGTGTTATCTAGTATTCTAATTCATAGTGTACAGGACGTTGATTCGGAGGAAAAGGGGGATTCGAATTTACAGGGGCGACGTAAAGCAGAAAATTGCAAAAAATTGTATCTATCTCGACAATTTTGTTTGGGACTTACAATGGAAAATCCTATACATAGACTTAAAATGCCATCACTTTATAAATTTGTCACTTGTAAATTATAGTTTCCTATACTCTCATAAAATTTTGCAGAATTATACAAAGGTTCAAGAGACGATACCACAAGGAGCATGGGAATATATAACAACCCGGTGGCAATTTTCAAACAACACATTTAACTCAGTTACGTTCAATCAGGAATGAACGAAAGCTAACAGTATAATCCTGAAGAAAGAGGATAGAATAGATCTGTTGTTTTTATCATCAGTTCAACTTTGAAATTTTGGAGATTTAAGTCGATTTATGGTGCCTACATATGACAGCATATTTTCATGTAGCAAGTCCCAATGTACACGTTCTTTATCTGTAAGAAGCTGGTTTGTAAAAAAACTGGTACAAGGATGGCCAAAAACTTAAGAAACTTTAGTGCTAGGCCCAAGAAAAACAAGAAGCTTTAAAACTTTCATTTTAAAAAACGTTTTTATTTGTCTATTTTTCTTTGGAAACGATAGCATATTTTGGATTTTGCTATTTTTTGGCTTTTTTCGTGACGATCTTTGTTCCTTCCTAAAATGGCCAAATTGCAAACAATGTGTCAATTTTAGGTCCCGAAAATAGAAAGCGAGCTAAGAAATTGTTCTGAAACGTCAACGATTAGTAATGAAACGCCAAAATTTGAATGCTATGTTAAGAAAATTTTAGTGCTTAGTGCTGATCCTTAGCACTAAGATTCTTGTAATGAAAAACGTGTATTTCAGTCAAGTACACAAGCCTTGACAGCATTCAAAATTAGACGTAAATGTGATTTTCTGTCGGTACGTTGCTTTGGGGAGCTGGAATAATGTCCTACAGTAGAAACCCACAAAAAATAACCTAGGTTTGTTTCTGGCAGCCTGAATGGGCTCTTAATTAAAAGGCCGCTATAGCATTGATTCTAAATTCTAAATAGATTCTAGGTTCTATATAGAATAGATTCTAAATTCCAGTCTAAAAGATTTTTAATAAGGTTCTTATATTAAAAATGTTTTCCACCGTAAGAATTCTAATGGACACACTTAAACCAGCTTTTTTTATATTGGAATTCAACCAATCAAATGAATTTGTGTTGTTAGATTGTCCAATTAGAATGCAACATACCATAACCTGATTTACTCCTCTAAAAACCCCTTTTTCTTACATATATATATAAGAACCTCTCCAAATTTCAACCTCTTTAGGGTTCTTGATTATGGAGTTTTAAAGGTTAACAATGTTCTTATAAAAACAGGTTCTTTTATGCGGGTTTCTACTGTAGCTGAGGGAAGAATGCCTAGACTTTCGGAGGCATTTCTAAGTTGGAGAAGCGTCAGTAGGAAGAGGGACTGTCGTAAGAAAGGGTTCTTTTTTCCAAAAGAGGGTATTTTAAAGAAAGGGCATTTTGTCAAAAGTTGGGGTCTCCTCCAATCTGCCGAGCATGCCAGTTCTCAACAAGATCGTGCGCATGCACTGTCATTCAAAACACGTTTACTGCAAGCAAACCTTCTTTTATTAATCAATTGGCGTGCAAAAAGATGGTTTTCGTAATATCACTGCAGTGAATATTGTGTAAAATTTCAAATTTTGGCGTGCAGCGCTACACTGAACCCCTTTCGCTTCCCAAGTCCTTGTCCCCTGCGTATGGTTTTCGTTATAAACTAAAAAAGTCAACTGGGTGTTATTTATTTTGGGTAGAAACGGCTGTTAAGTAGTAGGGGGCTTGAATGGAGTAAGGGGGCGGTGATTGGGGAATAAAGAGCATTTCTATGATAGATATACAAGATAAGACAAGAGGGAGCAGCAGCAACAACAAAGCCCGCGAATTTATTTCGTCAAGATGGCGCCAAAGAAAGGAACCACAACGAAGTCAGACGTGATACAAGATGGCTGGAAATGGGTTCATGGTTTGGAAAAGCCAGTTACGCTGGATTCAATTCTTCCGAACAACATTCGCAAATGTTATCAAGTTGATGCGCAAAAATGTGAGAAAGGATGTTGCAGGTAATTCAATTTCCCAATGAAAAGTCATTCACGAACAAGCCTAACACTAGGCCTAGCTTTTTGGTTAAACAGATTCTCACCATTTTGTTCACTATTTCACAGTCACTAATAATGTGTCAAGATAATTTTATGTACTAGTTTTTATTTTTAAGGAAATATGACAATTACAATGCTTTGTTATGATTTGCTGCAAACCAATATTTGAAATTGTGCATTGATTTGCTATAGTACTATAATGACATCCTTTTTTGCACGCCTTTGAATAAAAAGGGAAGTTTGCAGGTAGAAAACATAAATTATACAAAATGTATAGTGATGGGGGACAAATTTTATACATTATTTAAGAATTTACAGACAAAAACAAAGTAATTTTTTTGGGTTGAATATACCTGATGAACCTATGGCTGCATTTACACAAGAAATTTTTGCTACAGTTTCAAATTGTTTTCTGAGTGATCCTGTTTTGGTACCGCTAGCAGTTCTATTTGGAACCGTTCTGACAGGTCTTATGTTAACAGCAGGCCTGACGGTGCTCATTTTAGTAGTGTTCCAAATAGAACTGGTATTGTGTAAAAACTGCCTATACCCAGTACTTAATTAGCAGACAACAATAGGTGATGTAATCAAAACTTCTCACTAATTATATAATTAAATTTAATTTTGGAAAGTTTAGCAGACAGATTAGCATCAAGTTCAGGCTAGAACAGAAACATTACGGAACCTTTGTGTTTGCCTGCAGATTCAAACTGGCCTTCATCAAAATTTCAAAATGATACCAACCTTGTTGTAAGAAATATTCATCAAAAGGATCACAATGATATCAAATTTTTTATCAATCTTTCCATGACAGAGTAAACTGCAAAAAGAACCCAAGTTGTCATAATTGTCTTGGAGAACGGTTTTGGAATGGAGAAATCAAAGGTATTAAACTTGCTTTTGTGGTATATAGTTCTTATAAAGATTGTGATTATAGAAGCATACCTTCCAAGTCTTTTTCGATAGAACCTCCTGGTTTTTAGAGTTATCTACTGGTCTTCCTGTAGCTTGTCAGATCTTCAGTTCATAGAGATCAATTTTCTGAATTTTGAAGTAAGCAGTTTTATACGTCCACCTGGAATCTTTTTATGTAAAAAATTTCTATGGCACAGTTGATAAATTGTTTTTGTATTATTGGTTACAAATTTTTTGGTAGTTTAGTTTTATTTGAGATGTAGTTTTAATCTCATTGAATTTGGCTAACAAATGTTAAGCCTATTTAAATCTAACTGATCATTTCATTAAATCATTAGGATTTTCTCCAAAACGCCATATTTTTTTGAAAAAATTCAACTCCTTTGGGTCTGCTTCTCGGCACATAGAAGGTCTAAGGAAATATAAAGATATAAACACCAATGCTTTGGCTTTGTATCATTTTGATCAGATATTGATATCAGTGTCAGTTTAAGGAAATTTATGGTTTGGTTAAAATCTAGTCAATTTTAGTGCCCCAGGTACCATTATTGCTGAAAATGAAAAGCCCTAGATTCTCCAGATTGGTTAAACCCCTTTTAGTGAAATAATTTTTTGCCATAGTAACAGTGTCTAAATGCAGCAATTCACATAAAGTGCAAGCTCCCAAGATTTTATCAGAATAAAAAAATTTGTTGATGTTGACCAAAATTGTTTGGATTTTCGGAAATATAAGTGCTTTGTTGGAAATTCTTGTTGTTATAGATAGAATGGTAAGTAACCATTGTGTAAAATTTTGTAACTGTTTTTTCAGTAATTTTATTCAAATTTTAATGGCAATACATATAAATGAGCTTACTTATCATTGGCAAACCAGACTAGTTGCAGAATCAAAATAAGCTTTTGACGTATTATGGAAATGGCTAGGGCCAAGCTTTTAGGATGAGAAAGTCAGAACATGATGGCTAGTTCTAAATCAAGGAACTGTACAGTTAAAGTGATGGTCAAAAATACCAAAATCTCAAGGAGTTTGCAAAGCTGAAAATGATAAGCGCTATCCTGACTCATTAATGTAACAATGAGACAATTTTTTAATCATAAATCATTTCTTTTTGTGACCTTTGATGCAACCTACAGCCTGTATGTCTGTCTACCGGGACGTTTTTGGTCAATAACGACAGCACTATACGTAAAACCAACTTTTCCTGGTGGTCCATATAAGGTTTCATTTCATTTCGAAAACATCACTGCGTCAGTCAATTATAACGTAGCTCTGAAGTTATATGAAACAAAGAAATCATCTTAAGTTACAATGTCACCAAAGCCGAGGCGTCGCAAGATTGAGAGCTTACTGTGTAACAAAGCATATGATAGTGACTACCGAAGACAGCATAATGAGAAACATCATCAAGAAAAAGTTCGAAAGCATCAGCATAGGCTCCGCTAATGCACTAATCGATTCATGTCGTCGAGATCACGTGACGAGATCTATCATTTGGTGCATCATATATGCGAGGTACCTCATGTAAGATTTTTCGTTGCAAACGTTGCAAAGAATTACCGTCTAGATGAACGGAGACTGGGAGGTGAATTCAAATCTTTTATAGACAGCTATCAAAAGATAAAAGAAGTGGAAAGTCAGACATCAGCAAACAAACAAGACAAAGATGTAGACAGAGAAAGTTTTATTACCACTTTGCAGCTAATTTCAAAATATAATCTTCAAACAGCTTATCAAAGTCTCTACATCCTGTACAAAATACTTGCAACTTTATCAATTGGTTCAACAAAATGTAAGCGCTCCTTCTCAAAACTGAAGATGATAAAGAACAAGTTGCGATAAACAATGAGTCAACCTCGTCTATGGGCGTTGATGCTGATAAGCATCGCGCGTTAACTGTTGCTAACTGTCGATTATGATACATGATACAGCGATTGATGCATTCGCTACATCTCCTCTTTTGAGAAGATGTCTGATACCATGAAAGTGACTCATAAATCCAAGATAATTATTACGCCCTTACACTGTTATTTTCTAACATTTCATTGTGATATCTAGATTTGGATGTTTTCTGTCTTGTTTTTGAAGGATTGTGAGTTGTCTCTATCTGTGTCTTCACGACTGTAAATCCCGGCATATCACACAAGAACAACAACAGCAACAACGTATAGCCAAAAAAAAAATTCAGTAATTTATCGGAAAATCTAGGTGCCTTGTCCCCCCCTGAAATACAAGTGCCACGACGCCCCTAAAGAGAAATATATTTTTTTATCCTGGATCCAATTTTATCCTGTATCCATTATCAAGGAAATTTTGTTTTTTTATATTTGAAATTTCTTTAAGAAGCATGTAAACTATCTGAAGTCATTTTAATGTCTTTTTTATCTTTTTTAGACAGTTTTTGGGTTGATATTGAAGATCCCAACAAGCAAAGAAAAGAAATTGTATGACAAGCTATTTTGAAAATGGCTTTGGAAAAAGCCATTTTTTGAGTAAACTAAAGCTTTTCGCCTGACACTCTTCAGAGTTTAAAACGTCAGAACATAGATCGAAAACTTTACGCTAGAAAATATATATACCCAGTTGTGGATAGAAATAGGCCAATTAACAACGCTACCAAAAGTTATTTTGAATACACTGTTTATGATGTAAATAAAATATTCAAGCATATTCATTCTAAAGATAGTGAGAACCTATTTTCACTTTGATTTAAGTATCTTTATGTATAACAATCCCTGATAAATATAAATAATTTAAAATATACATGGGATGACAAGCTCTTTTTATTTATTCATTTTGTCAGATAAATCTTCCTTCATCGAATTCTGAACAAATTAAGCCGAAATCTGTGTTCATATTTTTGTAATAAAATTTTAGTTTTGCTGCTGTTTTTAATTTCAGGGAAGCCATGTTGGGCTTAAAAATCTAGGGGCTACATGCTATGTCAATACCTTTCTGCAGGTAACACACTGATGAATAATTTCTTAAATTGGAAATACCTGTATAGATTTCTTGTTGTGGCTAATTGTCAGTGACACCATTCGCTCTTGAAAAGAAATGTGAACTTAGCTCTGAATAAAACTGTGCCAGTAGACATTTTACATAAAACATCTAAATCGCTAAAAATTGAAGCAGAGATTTCCATCCTTCTTTCGATCCATCAGTTTTTGTTTTCATAAATATACACATTTAGGAATAGATAGAGGGTACCAAATGTGTTTTCTAGGTAAAAGGGAAACACAATTTATTTGGGAAACGGGAACTTAAATGTACCCTCTAGATAATACAAGCAGATTCACCAAGAAAAATTGTAGTTTCCTAACAATTACACAAGTACAAATGTTCTGTGAGAATTTATACTTTTTATATTGTTAAAATCCTTGTCGGTTTTATTTGCTATTGAAAACGTTTCAATGACAAGCTGTAGAATTCAAGTTTCTTTTCAAAACAATTATTTTTTGTCTATTTAGTCATTTATGACTTTCTGTGCCAATATGAAGCCTGCAATGTACTAGTCAGCAATTAGTCAATAAAATAGAACAGTATGTTTCCTCAAGCAACAGGCAAACACGATTCCACTTTTCAGCGTTATCTACAATTGTGTTTCTGAATAAGAAAGGGATCTCATGCTTGCTTTTCTATTTTTATTTTGAGTTTTTATCTATTATAGCTGTGGTTCCATAATCCTGACTTCAGGTCGGCAATTTTCAAATGGATTCCATCAGAGGGTTATCAGTTTCCTTCTCAAGATAATGGAGGTATAGATTGAGTTTCTTTCTTAACTTTTGTTTGTTTCTCAAAACATAACTCACAAAGATCAGGAGATGACTCTTCCAACTAGGGTTCCGGTTGCAAGCAACAGAAAATGTTTTCAAATGCTGGAAGTTTCTTTTTCATTTTCAGATCGAATTTTATGCTGATGCTGCAAAATATTGAACCAAAGAATGATACAATGTTTAATCCAACACTTTTTTTAGAAAAGAGCGATCCTTATGAGTTATTTTTCCAGCAATAAAAAAATTCATGAATGCAGTTTACATGACAATGCAGTGTTGTAGGTAATTATAAGATTAAAAGTCATGAAAAATTTCCAAGACCAGCCGTTTCATTTTTCAAATTCCATAATTATTTATCTGTTTCTTCGCAGCCACTGAAATAAAGACAGAAGAAAGGGCTGAAAAAAACAACTTCCCGGTTTTAAAAACTCTACCAGCTCCAACATTTGGTTCTTCAAAAGCAGACAATATTTGCGGCAATTTGCAGCTCCTTTTTGCTCTTCTAAAACATAGCGAGAAAAGGTAGGATTGTAGCCTTTTTTATGGTTGTATACTCTTTGGATATGGCTTTTTAAACATACCTGCAACATCAACACAAAAAAGGAAACGAGATTATAAGGAAACCAAACTACAAGCCAAAACACGAAAATATTCACGTTCAAAAGTTGACAAGCCTAGCATTTAACTACCCCCCCCCCCCTAATCCATACGTTATCGACAATGCGGTTACGTTTTCCCCTTGCCGCTTCAAAGTATGATTCCTCCGTAGGAAGTGTTTTTGCGTCAAGTCCTTAGTTAGGTTTCACTGACAATCCTGCAAATGTTAACAAATGTCGTAATGAGGGGAGGAGAAACAGCTGCTACAAATGTGAAGAGTTTGTGTAGGTTTTCAAACTGTTTTGGTTAGGATTGCAATTTAGTGTGCATAAACAGGCAGAACCTTAAGAATGGACATGGTGATCTTGAAAGTTAGAAGGAGAGCAGGATTGTGTCCCCTTTGTCATTTTGTCCAGCTGATATTTCTAGTATTTGCTCATGTAAACCTCAATCTCTTTTGACATAGAGAGACTACCTCTATGACATAATCGACTTTGTCAGCTACTAGAGATCAATGGAAAGTGATTATGAAGTATTTTTGTTAGTTTTCTAAGACGATTGTTGACTGAGAAGCAAAGAAGAGATGCTAAAAAGAGCTTTATACTCCAAGGGTTTACTGAAACCTTTAGTTGTTTGGAGCAAAAAGATTCTTGCCCACTCGCTTTTTCGATTTCTTTTTTTGAGCTTGCTCAAGCCCAAGATATCCACAGGGTAACACGACATTGTAGTCGCTACTGCCCCCCCCCCGCTCCTAAAAATCACCATTCCCTAGCAAAATCTTGCTTGATGAATCCCCTTAATTTTTTGTGTTCTTAGGTAAATTCTGCTTAGATTCGGTCAGAATCAAATCATGATAATCGGTAGTAACAGAATGATCCAAAGACTTGCTTTATTTATCTTCTAAACTTTGTCAACATAATTTTAAAAAATGGGCGTTTCCTTCATTTTCCATTCACCGTAAAAGTGTTGTTCAAAATCCACTCCCCCAATCTTTGCTGCTTAAGTCCGTCCCTAGACTTGCTCTGGGGACAACAATTAGGGACAAAATAACAAGAGCAAATTTCATTAAGCCAAACAGATTGCTTACATAAGCAGATAGGATGCGAAAATGGTAATATATGTGACAAGATGGGCATTTAATCTAGGTGATGACGTTGATGTTTGAAGAAGCAAGATAAATAAGTTTACCATTTATATGTCTACATTATCGCACACTCGATAGTATTTAAACGTATTTCATATTTTCAAGTGTTTAAGTGTTATTAGCTCTAGGGAAGACTTGATATAATGCTTTAGAAAATACTTGTTAGTTTTGTAGATCCAACCCCGTTTGTGTACTCGCTGGGGCTGCAGACAGATGAACAACAGGTAATTTACACCAGCCTTCTTTTCCATAGTTCATTTGTTTGTTATGGTGTGTTCAAGAAGAAACTTGCTGAGATACAAAGTGATGAAGTCACAAAATGTGTCTTTGATTGTCTGAGCTGTTATAATGCAATCTGAATAGATATTTCGATATTTCGAATTATGTCGAATAAACGAAGAAGAGTTATCCCAAAACGTCAAAACAATATTCAACTTTTCCATGTACGAACTCGTAATTTAATTGTTCAAATTCACATTTTTCAAACATTGCTGTACTCTATTGTTGTTTTGGTTAAGTCCATAATTTCTTGAATCAATACCAGGCTAAGGTGATTTGACAGGAAAGGATTATGTGTAAATTTTCCATGTAATTTAGCTATTTTTGTGGATCCAACTGTTCACACAAGCACTTGTTTATAAGTTTCAGAAGTATACCTTGTATGAAATGACAACGATCGTATCGTTATGCGTACGCTAAGTCCTTTAGGCAAGCCCTGGTAGAGCTTGTTTCATTACATCTTCAGACAACCTTTCGCCAGAATTCTTTTCCTTTGAGAGTTTGTTTTAATAAAACAAAATCACAAACGTTTTACAGGTAGCATTGTCACGTGATTGCCTTTTGCTGACCCAACCTCTTTTTTTCGAGGCCATTCTCTACTGATTAAATGCAGAAGTATCTAGCTCATTGCTCGTTTAGATGCAGATCCTAGGCTCAAATGTAATTGCATTGAACCTATAATGATTATTTTACTCCCTAGGATGCGCAAGAGTTTTCTAAACTTTTTATGTCATTGTTGGAAGACACCTTAGCCAACCAGGTGAACAATTTATGAACGTTCTGCTTCTTCTTGTTCTGGCATCCAAATGGTATGCTTAATAAGACTGAAATTCCTTCTCAAATGCAAAATGACAGTTTTTAAGTCATCACAGAAGTGATTTGGACGATGCACTCACTGTTTGCTGTGTTTGAGTTGTCGTTTTTTGGCTTCAATTTAATATCAAGATCAAAATTTCCTGTTTGCTGTCCTCATCAACCAAAGAGAGTAAACATGTTGATCATAAATATGCATCGTTTGTCTAATTATTATAATTATTTACAAAAATTTAAAGCATTGGATGAGGCCTTGTATGTAGAACCTGTTGAGGTAGAGGGAATATGGCTGGGGTAGGGCATACGACACCAACTTTCTCTTCCATGGAGCAGTCGTCATTTTTTGAGCTGTAGTTCAAAGTTTAAATTAGCATCCTGACTTGTTGGTTCTTGTAAAAATATCGGTACATTTTATCTGCTGCACCCTCCCGCCATCAAAATCCAGCACATCACTGGCTGCAAGAAGGATATACCATGTGCAAAAAGTATCTTTTAAGTAGCTACGATTTGAAGTCTTCTGTTGTTTCGTCTACAGCAGAGTAACATTCGATGGCTCGTGCAGGACCAGTATGGTGGAAAATATGCCTATGAGACAAGGTAGGAACGTTTGCGTAATATAGCTAAAAACTGTACATCTAGTAACCGGACCTTCTGTGCGTCCCACAACCATTCACAGGAACCGCTGAAGTGGGGGAGGGGAGGTGGGCTAAGGAGGCTTTAGCCCCCCGATAATTTCCAAAATGTACTTAAAACAATATATAAAGTCGCCTTGCTCTTGGTTTATCCCCCCAAAACGTTTTTTGCCTCTCAGTGTGTAATATTCTCTGCGGTCCTTGACCATTTATTAACATCAGTTACCATCAAAATCCCTGCATTTTGGCAGTTGAATGATTTGTTTTCTTGTATGTGTGGATACTCTGTTATCTAGTATCAGTTTTGAATAATTAAGATTTCTTATTTGTTGATTGACAGATTTAAATGTCATTTGCAAATTGCCACTTTTACCTTGTCGAAAATTCTATCTCAGTCGAATTTGTGCTGTTGTGCTTTGTGCTGTACTGTTCTCTGTTTCAAGGAAGTTGTTTTTCTGTCACTTTTATGCCTCGTTTGCAATTGCCAAAAGCTCGATAAGTGAGGCGATTATCGAACGACAACGTGAATCTTAGGAAAGTTTAACATTTTTCTGTGCAGGTGTACACATTGCGGAAAAGTATCAAAAACAGGGTCGAATTTCTACGAGCTTGACTTAAACATCCAAGGACATTCAATGTTGAAAGAATGTATCAAGGAATTTTTAAAGGTATTGGAATCATAACTACTGCATTCCTGGATTATTCTTTGTTTCCAAAGGTGAAAGTCAAGAATTGGCCTCTGTTGTCACGTGTGAACTTCTAAGAATATGATTAATCTATAACACTGTGTGTCATTTGATTGAATGTACTTTTTGTAATTTTGATGGTAATTGCTCATTTTCATAGTTAGGTCTTTCAATATTTTTTGCATTTTCAATAAGCAAGTGACACTGATAACGTCCAGAGAAAATGAAATAATGTTTGTTCTTTAACAATACAAAGTGTGATTCTACAAGAGTAGTTCTTTTTTAGATGTTATCTAACTTGCATTATGCATAAACCCAACCCCATTTCAAATCGCAAATGTAAAAGGTGCTTTTTAAAAGCCCATGCAGAATAATGTTACAATATGTAAACTGTTTTCGGCTTAAGATATAATCCAATATGTAAATGTTTTATCCGATGTTGAAGAGTGCTTCTTTTGCGCTTTTTCAGGAGGAAAGGCTGGATGGTGACAACATGTACTACTGTACCAATTGTCAAGTGAAGCGAGATGCTGAGAGGAAAATTGTCCTCCAGGAACTACCCCCGGTTCTGAATTTACAGCTTCTAAGGTTTATTTTTGACAGGTAGGGTAGCCTATAAAGAGTATTGGTTGACCTGCTTAAGCGATTGCTAAAACTGTAGAACACATAATATCTGATTTGAATTTAAGCATCTTGAATCCACAATCCTCCTTGCCCATCTTCCAATCCAATGCCAGACTGCGATTGATGGCATTCATGCTGCCAGAAATGATTTTGGGCACTGGGCTATCGTACCTGGACGCAGGAGTACAGTTTTTAAAACCCACATGGTGACGGGGGGGGGGGGGGGCGTAAAGCGTTGATTCATGGCAAACCCGAGGATTTCTGAGCATGCGTGCTTCTTGTGCGAACTGTTACCGGCCCACTATGTTGATAATCCGGCCCATTATGTTGATTAACTCGGCCGTTCTCTGCCATCTGGACTCAATGTAAAAGAGAAAAGATTGCATTTCAGATGATGGCGATTCCCAACAAGTCCGGTTACGTATCATTTAATTTCTACTTACTTACACCACTTCTTCTTCTTCAGGAACACCGGCTCGAAGTTGAAATGCAACTCTAGCATAAAATTTCCGGACCAACTTGATATGAACGAGTTTATCAAGTTTCCTGATGAGTCCAAAGGAATTTACGAATTGACAGCTGTTCTCCTGCACTGCGGCCTCAGTGCCTCATCAGGCCATTATGTGGCTCACATCCTGGACAAAAAAGTGAGTCTGCTTTTACAATTCGATTACAATTGGTAAAATGTATTACATTTTATTATTATATCAATGTATTATGTATTGTTATGATATCAACGTTTTGCAATATGAATATAGTATAATAAAATACAATATAGTATTATCTAATATAATGTAACATTATGATATGATATCATTTAACACGATGATGTTATATAATATAACATCATGATTGATATGATATGATATGATATGACATGACATGACATGACATGACATGACATGACATGACATGACATGACATGACATGACATGACATGACATGACATGACATGACATGACATGACATGACATGACTGATGATGATATGATATGATAGATACTGATATGAATATGATATGATATGATATGATATGATTGATATGATATGATTATGATATGATATGATATGATTGATTAGTGAGATGATATTGATATGATATTGGATATGATTATGATAAATAAATAAGATTATGATATGATATGATATGATATGATATATGATATAGATATGATATGATATGATATGATATTGATATGATATGATATGATATTTGCATATTGAATGCATATAATATGGATATTGATATATATGATATGATATGATATGATATGATTATGATATGATATAGGTCTAATAATGATATTGATATGAATATGATATTATGTGGATTTCCGATAATGATTACTGACTAGCCATATGAATATGATTATGATAATCATGAAATTATTGTATTATGGATATGTATGATGATTGATGATAATGATATAGATATGTATATGAATTGATATTAATTGATAATTGACTGGATAATGATATGAATATGAATATGATATGATTAATGATATGATCTGATATGATATGATGATACTTGCATCTGAATATGATGTGATATATGATTATGATATTGATATGATTATGATATAGCTTTCCATAACCATTCGCAGTGGATGATGCTGAAGCTACAGATTTTTTACATTACGGAACAGTGGATGCAAGAACATAATTGAACGGTGCGAAAGACTACAGCTTGTGTGAGAAGAAGAACCCAGAAGGTATGCTTACCTACATCTATTTATAAAAACATGTGATAAAGTGGAAGGAATTAACAATTTTTATACCTTTGCAGGTACAAATTTCACAAAAGATAATATTTATAAACTGATCATACTGAAATGCTGTTGGTGCATTGCGCAATGTGAATTTAGAATGCTGATTCTAGCCTCCCCGATTTTGGAATTTAAGTGTAGTGACAACGTCCTTGGTATTTGTGTCCAATGCCAAACATATAATCAAAAAACCTAATATACCCAGATAATACATGATAAGTCAAGATGTACATTTTGGTGACGTCACGTATCTACAATGAAGCGGAGGGAAATAGTCAGAATAGAACCGCAAGCTCTGCGTGTTGGCATTGCGAAGCACCCCAACGCCTGCATCCATAACCTAGTATAAGGGTTAGGATTAAGTAATGTAGGGCTAGGTTAGGGTTAGTGGTGTTTCAGGCGTTTAGTGTCAGGTGTTAGGGGGTTCAGGGTATAGGTTAGGGCGCTTAGGTTAGGGCATGCAGATCTCAGGGTTAGGGTAGGATTAGGGTTTAGGTTAGGATTGAGTAATGAAATCCTCAAATACTAAATTACCCACAATCAAGATATACACCATCCTAAACAACGTAATAGGGTTCAACAAGAAACATTCTTGCAGAAACAAAACTCTCGCCAGCTGAAAAAGGCTTTAAGGGTCAAGATCAGGACCTAAGGACGTATTATGTCGTCTACAGAGCCTCATTTGAATGATTTGATTGACATTGCTTGCAAACTAATGACATACAAGATGGGAAACTGATATTTTACCATATCATGAGGTTCGGAGTTCAGGGTTATTGTCAGCGATAAGCTTAGGATATAGGGTGCCAGACAAACTCGCTGATACGAAAGGGCTCCAGTTATCTACCTGCCTTAATAAACCTCTTTAGCAAGCGCGGAGTTTTTAGAGTTTTTAAAATGTAAACCGTTGGCTAACTTGGTGTGCACAAAGAAATAATTAAATGTATTGAGTGTATGCTATGAGCAGAAATTTAACCTAGTCT
>NW_027019541.1:7271479-7328975 GCF_013076305.1 Rhopilema esculentum | reverse complement strand
ATGATATGATATGATATGATATGATATGATATGATATGATATGATATGATATGATATGATTGATATGATATGATATGATATGATATGATATGATATGATATGATATGATTGATATGATATGATATGATATGATATGATATGATTGATATGATATGATTGATATGATATGATATGATATGATTGATATGATATGATATGATAAGATATGATATGATTGATATGATATGATATGATTGATATGATATGATTGATATGATTGATATGATATGATTTGATATGATATGATTGATATGATATGATATGATATGATATGATATGATTGATATGATATGATATGATATGATTGATATGATTGATATGATATGATATGATTTGATATGATATGATTGATATGATATGATATGATATGATTGATTTGTTTTGATATGATTGATATGATATGATATGATATGATATGATTGATATGATATGATATGATATGATTGATATGATATGATATGATATGATTGATATGATATGATATGATATGATATGATATGATTGATATGATATGATATGATATGATATGATATGATATGATATGATATGATATGATATGATATGATATGATATGATATGATATGATATGATAAGCTTCCATAACCATTGCAGGATGATGCCTGGTACCGTTTTAATGACGAAGTGGTGCAGAAAATGACAGGTCGAAAGCTACAGCTTGGTGTGGAAGAAGACCCAGAAGGTACTTTACCATCATCTTTTATAAACTGTGATAAAGTTGGAAGGAATTAACAAGTTTTAATACCTTTGCATTAACAAATACACAAATATATTTATATAACTGATCATACTGAAATGCTGTTTGTGCAATGCAATGTGAAATGAAATGCTCGATTCTAGCTCCCGATTTGAATTTAAGTTGTAGTGACAACTCCTTGGTTTTGTGTCCAATGGCCAAACTATATCAAAAAACCTAATTACCCAGATAATACATGATAAGTCAAATGTACATTTTGTGACTCGTATCTAAAGAGCGGGAGGGAAATGTCGAATAGCCCAAGCTCTGTTTGGATTGCAAAGAACCCCAACCCTAACCCTAACCTAGTTAGGGTTAGGATTAAGGTTAGGGCTAGGGTTAGGGTTAGGGTTAGGGTTAGTGTCAGGGTAAGGGTTAGGGTTAGGGTTAGGGCTAGGGTTAGGGCTAGGGTTAGGGTTAGGATTAGGGTTAGGGTTAGGATTAGGGTTAGGGTTAGGGTTAGGGTTATTGTCAGGGTAAGGCTTAGGGTTAGGGTAAAGCCAGTATTCAACCTGCCTTAATAAACCTAGGTTTTAGCAAGCGGAGTTTTTTAGAGTTTTTTAAAGTAACTCGTGCGTACTGTATGCCAAAAGAATAATTAAATGTTTGGTTGTATGCTTGACAGAAATTTAACCTAGGTTCTACGCTGTATTGAGTTTATGTATCACTTTGAAAAACTTACCCAGGCCTAATCCGGATTCAGTCTGTCGAGGTCGGTTCAACTGAAAAAAGCCCTGGGTAGGTTGCATTACGCAGCAAAAGCTTAGTGTAAACGCAGCAGCCGTCAGCTCCAAAAAGCTGCCATAAAAAAACAAAAAAAGCAAGACGGGGGCTGGGTGCGACACTTGAGCTTCTTTGGCTTTCACTGGCTTTCTTCATTGCCGTTGATTGTATGGCCGCCATTATTTCTGTGTTCTGGTTACAGATTATAGTTTAATCTTACACTGCAATGGTGTTAAGATTAAAACACATTCATTCTATGAGTCTAATGAGTTTACAGATTCAGAATGCATTTTCTGCTAGATAATGGAAAGCTGTCAAAGAAAGGAAAGATACCAAAAGGATATCACTCGTCAAAGAATGCCTATATGTTAGTATACTCAAGAAAAGGTAATGAAACGTCATCTCAATCTAAATATCTTGGATCTAAATACCGATAAAGGGATCCTTGTTAAAGGTTTTGTGGGTTTGAACTGTTATTATAAATATAAATTATTCTTTCTTCTCAGATGTAAGTTACTTGAAAGTTCCTTATCTTCTCTTTTCTCATTTCTCTTTTGAATCGTAAATAAACAAACACTGTAAACCTGTTTGGTGTTTATATGGTTGAATTTTTTTTAAATAAACGTGATGCATAAACGTGAAACAAAACTTTTACTGAATATTCATGATGTACGTTGATCTGAAAATCAGTTGGCAATAGAAGAAAATGATTTGTTACCCTCTATTAATCACAATTGCATTATGGTATAAATATTTTAAATTGAAAATTATCAACAAAGAAAATGAATATTCCATTGTGACCCCATCTGAGTAATTATAATGGCATTTAGATCTTCCAAAAATATTATGTCCCTCAAAGTGGGGGCGATTGTATGGTTTTTGGAAGCAAGGGCCGAGATTGTGGGGGAAGAGCTAAGAGGCTTGATCCCCCCACACAAATTTTTAAAGATACACTGAAAAGTAAATATGAGAACCTCTATGCGCCTTCCTTTGCGCCTCCCCCCTCACCTTTTGAAACCTATCTCGGCCCTTATTTTAAGGCTCCAAGACAAATATTGTCAAAAGGAGGGAAATATTTTTGTGTAATTTTGCCATGCACGGAAACGATATGCGTGTAATGTTGCATTGATGGGATTTGTGCTTCTGCTATGCACGAATATGAAGGCAATTTTCTATGCAGCAATCAATTTTGTATCAGAATCTCCAACAATATTAAAATCTGGCGGTGTAACAGGCCCTGGATATGCAATCCCGATCATCTGCTACCGTTTCCTGAAATATCCCTGTGTTTTAATTATTCTTTCCTTTTGCATGATTTCAGACCATCATGAAAAAAGGGGAAACTTAACGTATATTTCTTGTTGCTGACACTTAAGGTCGGATAACGACCAAACATGCTCTGCGGTCTTATGACTCCGAAGAAAGTCAGAAGAAAAGAACTTATATGCGCCATATTCCTGTTTTTGTCCTCACATGTTACTGCAGGTTTTTATCTATTTCAAATATCCTGCTGTATTTCCTTCTGTTTGATCTGAACGCTGTTGACGATTCAAGCTATTTTCATTGAAGGAGAAGAAACCATCTCATCTACTGAGGACCAGCAACTTCCCATTGAAATCCAGCAGTTTGTGGCATCAAATAACAGTTTCTTTGAAGCCTGGATAAAAGAAGTAGAAGATATGAGGGTTGGGATCTTTCTTTGTGTTTCCAATTCTTTTTCTAACCTATTTGAATTCACTTACTATAACTCTGGTTTGCGGCCACGAAGGGTAGAAGCGCTGTTTGTAGTAAACATATTCTAAAGGTAATGGCACAGAATTACAGAACCAAGGACCCCATTCTCCTGCTGACATTTCTACAGCCTTTATTCATTGTGCACAACTCTAATTTAATTGGTTTCTGCTCTGTCTCAGATATGATTGTCTTTCTCATGACACATGCAAAAGTTTTTAGGTTCTCCCCTCGTGTTTACAACGTTAAATCTAGAATTTCCTTGGGTTTCCCCTTTTTTAAAAGGTTGAATCTAAAATGTCCTTGGCTCACCCCTCGTATTTAAAAAGCTAAATCTAAAAGTTTTTTGGCATAAATTGTTTATAGTATCTTTGGTATCTTTTTGTACCATGGTAACATATGATTCTTGTAGGATGAAAGGGTGCGAAATGGTCGACAGCAACAAGCAGATGTATTAGATATATATAACAACATGCAGCCATCGTCAGGTAAATGTGAAAATCTTCTTTGTTTGTCAGGCGATCATAAAAGTGATGATGACATGGTGACAAAGTTGTATTGGAAAATTTTGATTAGTATAAACTTTAGGACAATTGAGGTTCACGAAAGACTATTTGCACTCAAATCTAGAACGATCGCGGAGCTGCATCAGAAACGGTAGAAGAGTTACGCCATAGGTGCATCTTTTTGTACGAATATGAGCTCGTTTGGGCGTGGCTCTTACTTCATAGTGACGACATAAGCTCCATTTTGACTTATTCTATGGACACTTCGGTACGCTCATGGTTTTTTGCACATTTCGATTTAAAGAGTAGATTCTAACCACGGCAATTGAACTCCAAGCTTTTGTCAATTAAAGCCAGTTTCGGAATGAATTTTTTGGGCGTATTGTGCAGAATGTAGCCAAAGTGTTTCAAGGAGTATGAATTCCCTTTTTTAACAGTTTCGCGAGCTAATACGTTCCAAGGACTTTTTACCACAATTTGAGTTAATGTACTAAATTTGCTGTTGATCGAACTTAATGCATTTTACTGAATCTTGCATTTGGGTTAATTTATTTTTAATTTTGCTACAGTAGAGACAAGTGAGTGGGTATCGACGGATTGGCTTCGGAGGTGGTTGAACGAGAAACAACCCAATACTACACCGATTGATAACACGCATCTAGTCTGCAAGCATGGAAGGTAACGAACTTTTACCTTTTTTGTGTTTTGTTTAATCAAACAATCCACGTCTAACAGCTCTTTGTTTTACTTTTGCAAACAATCCTTGTATATTTCAATTCGTCGTTTTGCATTTTTTCTAAGTAATGATCAGGTTGCAATTTGGGTTTTTAGGTTCGATCCGTGCAAAGTACATCTTTCAAAAAAGATCTCCAAATACTCGGTAAATATCCAGCAGTTATTATTGGTGGTGTAATTAAACATAATGTCTTGCATCGATTTCCTTTGTAATATCTTATTTACCAGCTTCTTTTGGAGTTATTCCCTCTTTCTTTCTCCAAGAAGCGAATTCCTAAGCTGAATGCGTATTGGAGTAGTACAAGTTTTTGTTTTGTACGGAAAAGAGGCCTGATGGAAACGGAAGCGAGGTAGATAAACTGTACCCAGAATTCGTAGCTAAAGTATGAAAACCTTCGTGGTTCAAAGTTTTTTAGTTGATGGGTCTGTTTTTTTGTGCCACATTTTAACAATTCAGTTGATGACTTCAATCTATTTCTGCATTCATCAGCTCAGCCTTGTGCCAATTTTTTTTGGCTGTAAAAATGCGCCGAGTTAGGCAAATAAGAAACTGCCAGGAAAATCAAGTTTTTAAGTTGAAATTGAGAAGGGTTATTGATAAGATAATCATGTTAAGTTTTATCTTCATCTTTAAAAGCAACGAGATGGATTTAACTGATGTTGTAACGACTATGCAATCATGTTTCTTCGATATTGTTTTGTTTCACTGAAAATGCTTATGAGGTTTAATTTGCTCTAGCTGTATTTTTTGTAGGCAGAGAAACTGTTTGAGAAATACGGAGGCCTTCACAGGTTACAAAGCGATGCGCTTTGTGTGAAGTGCGTTTTCAATCGAGCAAAGCGAATTCAGTTTGAAGCTCGAATTGACAGGGATAGCAAGATAATTGGGAATGCAATCAAATCAACTTGCAGGTTTGTGAGGATTTCTTTGGACAGAATTTTGAAGGTAGTCTCCAGCGTTGATCATCGGTCTCAAATACTGATTATCATTCTCAAATATTGGAGAGAAGTTTGACCATCTTAGCCCATTATATGTATACTTAGCTCCATATATTTTATTTGATTGATTGTCTCAGGATGACGTCACAAAAGTCTATTTTTAGAACTTTTCAAACTGGATCCTGTAACCTGAAAGAGCATCATAAAATACCTTTAATGGTGCAAAATCAGTTAAATGTGTGACAAATTTGCTGAGATATGGCCCTATGAGCACCAGGTCCTTCCCCATCAAAATTTTCTAAAGATTTTTTATGGCGTCCAACTCAAAAAACTTTATGAGCATTGTTCATAGAATGATGCAGATAAATTATGTCAAAGAAAAAAAAACGGTTGTAAAGTTGCGATCGTCTTGTCTTTATTAAGGTTACCAATTATTTTATTCTTAAATATTCCACATGACTCCTTGAATTTATACTCAGTTCTTACGCAGACTGAATGGATTTCGAATTTGTTTTTAGACGATCTGTATCTACATCTGATTCTCATTCTGACACTTTGAATTTTCTAATTGATACAACAGTGTCTTTATTAAAGTATTTTGGTAAACATGGCTGTTTAAAATGAAATGATTGTCCTCAGATTCATCCCCGGTGCAACATCGTGTTCACTTCCAAGCAGTCGTTTTCATTGACAGAGTCTGGCGGTAAAATTCTTTTAAATCATCGTAAAGGCTCACAATGTTGAGATAAGGCACAGTGATAAATTATATCGAGAAATGACATGTTTTATCTTTTCGTTCACATTACAGTGGTGTAAATAGCTTTTGGATTGGACGGTCGTCTTTGAAGCAGTGGAAACGACTGGCCTTGGAAACTGCGAGATTTGATGATGCTGATGACGTAAGCGATGTCACTGAAGAACTTTACGCGAATCAAAACAGCAAGTCAGAGCAAGATAACCTCGATAATGCGAAGGAAACGTCTCGTACAAAGGAGAATGGTTTGACAAAAGAGATCTCTTCTGAGAAGAATAGCACACCATCGCGTGAGCAACAGCTTTCTCTGAAACGAAAACTCGAGGAAGAACGCGAAGACAGGGGTGGAAAATTAGCGAAATTAGAAGACCAATTCAATGATTTGAACGGACTGAAAGAAACAAGTTCTGCGGAAGTTATTGATTGTGGCAATGATGTCAGTATTCAAATCACTGAGCAAGAAAGTGATTTTAACTCGGAAATCCAATGCACAGAGCATGGCAAGTATCGAATTTATTATTGAATAAGATTAGAAGAAAGATCCTCGCAGCTCTTGAATTTATGTGGGTCTTCAATGGGTCTAGTATAGACTGACTGGACTGGTATATTTTAATCATACAACTCAATGCATTGCTACTGAGTTGCTATACCGGAATAGCTTTGTTGACTTTTCTGTAGATTAAGGAGAAATGGCATGACATTGGCTAGGGACCGGCTTTAGATGACATGGACTCAGCTAGATTGGCCTGGACTGGGATTAATTGGGAAAGGCAAGGCATGGGTTGATCAAAATGGATTTAAACTAGTTATCCTATTGTATCCCCTGCTTTGAGGTGTCGAATGTCCAAAGGTGCTTCTTGTTTTGAAGTATCTGCTGTTTTGAGGTGTCCTTTGTTTGGAGCTGTCCTATGTTTTGGAGTGTCCGCTATTCTGGGATGTCCGTTGTCCGGAGGTGTCTGTTATCTATAGGTGTCCGTTGTCTTGAGGTTTTCCGTCGTACAGCGGTATTCTCCTAAGAGACCAACACGAATAATTTTAGGTTGAAGTTGTATTAAACACTATTTAAACAAGATTCGTGTTACTTGTTTTAAACAGGTAGGATCATATCATAAGCCAGGATCATATTGACTTTCTGTGTTTTGTTATTTACGAGTTCATTTACTCTGATTCACATCTCAGCAACTACTGGACTAGAGGCAAAGAGCAACATAACACACCCATGTTTTGTTTGAAGCAGCCAAATTCAATCACTTGTGAACCTTTAGCGCCGTACAGGTTATACAGCACCGTGCAGGTTATACAGCGATGTTTTCGAAAAATTTTGCTTCCCCACCAACTAGATTTGATTATTTCATTCAATTGCTGCGTTTCTTACCAGCTATTTCTCGTCCAGGTAATCTTTGCATCGATGAAAACAAAAGGCGGTTGATTTCTGCTGAGGCATGGAGTTGCCTTAAATTTTACTTCAAGGATTGCACTGAGTTTTCTGTCCGAGCTGACCCTTGTCCGTTGTGCCAGGTAAGAAATCGAGAGGCTCATTTACATTGTCCGTTATAGAATAGAGTTCGTTAATGACGCCAGTGGCTCCATGACACCGATTGGTCTAAGCAATGTCAATCAATTTCACCCTCGTTTGGTATTTGCTAACCACAATCCGCATAGGCAGAACTGCATTTTCGCCATCGACTAACTTGCCATAGATCAATGTTAATAAATAAAATTTCTAGAGTTCATTGAAAAGTTCTGAGTTTGCAACTGTGGCGATTTTCAAGCCCGTGGTTATTTAACAACACAATTCCCTTTTACTGTTATGACTGTCTTCATTGGATGGTTCAAATATCTGCTAGGAAGAGAATTTGACCTTTTTCTTCAAATATCTTGTGTAGCGGAAATGACGTCATAATTGTTCATGGATCGTCTTCCTTGCTTTGCCTCTTATATCAACAGATGAAATGGGGCCCTCATAGGTAGTAGCCCTGTGTGATGTTTTCCCTGCCCTCTTCCCCTGACCCTTTCTCCCGCCCTAACCCCTTCTCCTGTCCTACCCTTGTATCCTGTCCTGACCCTTTCTCCTGCCCCTGACCCCTGCCCCCTGTCGGTTGGCCTGCTAGCAAGTGGAATGGAATGATTTCTTGTTTATGTTTACTCTTTAGGTTTGCAGTGTAAAGAAAAAGGAACGTAAGGAGGTGGCAAGAGTTCTTGCGAATGAAATGAAAAATGCATTAATAGATCTTTATCAGAACACTTCAAGGCCAGTGCTGTCGACACAGGTAATTCATTTGATCATCTACTAGTGGACTTATATATTGTAAGAATAACTGGATGACGTCAAAGGTAATGATGTCATTAACCTGGCTTTAGGGTTGAGCCAGTTAGATACAATACAGAGCCAGTTAGATATGATACAGAGTCAGTTAGATATGATACAGAGTCAGTTTGATATGATACAGAGTCAGTTAGATATGATACAGAGTCAGTTAGATATGATACAGAGCCAGTTAGATATAATACAGAGTCAGTTAGATATGATACAGAGTCAGTTAGATATAATACAGAGTCAGTTAGATATGATACAGAGTCAGTTAGATATGATACAGAGTCAGTTAGATATGATACAGAGTCAGTTAGATATAATACAGAGCCAGTTAGATATGATACAGAGTCAGTTAGATATGATACAGAGTCAGTTAGATATGATACAGAATCAGTTAGATATGATACAGAGTCAGTAAGATATGATACAGAGTCAATTAGATATGATACAGAGTCAGTTAGGTATGATACAGAGTCAGTTAGATATGATACAGAGTCAGTTAGATATGATACATAGTCAGTTAGGTATGATACAGAGTCAGTTAGATATGATACATAGTCAGTTAGATATGATACAGAGACAGTTAGATATGATACAGAGTCAGTTAGATATGATACAGAATCAGTTAGATACAATACAGAGCCAGTTAGATATGATACAGAGTCAGTTAGATATAATACAGAGCCAGTTAGATATGATACAGAGTCAGTTAGATATGATAGTCAGTTAGATATTGATACAGAATCAGTTAGATATGATACAGAGTCAGTTAGATATGAGTACAGAGTCAGTTAGATATGATACAGAGTCAGTTAGGTATGATACAGAGTCAGTTAGGTATGATACAGAGTCAGTTAGATATGATACAGAGTCAATTAGATATGATACAGAGTCAGTTAGGTATGATACAGAGTCAGTTAGATATGATACAGAGTCAATTAGATATGATACAGAGTCAGTTAGATATAATACAGAGTCAGTTAGATATGATACAGAGTCAGTTAGATATGATACAGAGTCAGTAAGATATAACACAGAGTCAGTTAGAAATGATACATAGTCAGTTAGGTATGATACAGAGTCAGTTAGGTATGATACAGAGTCAGTTAGATATGATACAGAGTCAATTAGATATGATACAGAGTCAGTTAGGTATGATACAGAGTCAGTTAGATATGATACAGAGTCAATTAGATATGATACAGAGTCAGTTAGATATAATACAGAGTCAGTTAGATATGATACAGAGTCAGTTAGATATGATACAGAGTCAGTTAGATATGATACAGAGTCAGTTAGATATAATACAGAGTCAGTTAGATATAATACAGAGTCAGTTAGATATGATACAGAGTCAGTTAGATATAATACAGAGTCAGTTAGATATGATACAGAGTCAGTTAGATATGATACAGAGTCAGTTAGATATGATACAGAGTCAGTAAGATATAACACAGAGTCAGTTAGAAATGATACAGAGCCAGTTAGATATGATACAGAGCCAGTTAGATATTATACAGAGTCAGTTAGATATGATACAGAGCCAGTTAGATATGATACAGAGTCAGTTAGATATGATACAGAGTCAGTTAGATACAATACAGAGTCAGTTAGATATGATACAGAGCCAGTTAGATACAATACAATTTGTCTAAGATGTGACCAATTTTGCTAATGATTCACTTTGACGTGATTTTTAGAGCCAAGATCATAGAGTTTGGTAATTGAACCGATGCGCATATAGCCAAATCTTTGCCAATTAGCAATAGGTTAACAAGTACTTAAATAAATAACTTGATTTCAAACCCTCTTTCCTTAGCCTTTCTTTTCTTTCACTTGTTAGGGTACTGTTGTAAGACCCCCTGGATTCTCCCTAACATTACCACCTAAAGAAATTCGGGGGAGCTCTTACAGATTATAGCATCCTAAGTAAAAATTCTAGAAATATATTTTTTTACAGCAGCAACTTAAATTTGCTCCATTCATAACGTTTTACCTGCCAAAATCGAGTAAGTGTAGTATGAAATCTTGGAGATTCGATACGTTGATGTTTATCATACGTCTCTCTGTTCAATCTTCCATGTTTTAACTACTATCTTCAAAGACTTTTGTTAATCTTTCAGATTCCATTTGAAGTTTTTGTTGTTAGCAGAGGTGCTGTTGACGAGTGGAAACATTTTCTCAGGTAATAAACCTCACTGCAGAAAATATAAAATTGTCGTGGGAAATCCTCAACTTCTTTATAAATCTGTTTTAATCGAATTTTGGAATTGTGCGTTGAAAAATTCACAACGATGTTCTATAAAATTCATCCTATCATGATACAGAACAAATCTCACCCACTTTTTTACTAAACAATGAATTCCCAATTTCTTTGCCTTCGCCGTCTCTTTTCGCAACAAAAAGATTTCAATGCCAAGGCTTAGAAAATGTCTAGTTTCTTCAACAAAAGCAATTACCCATAAACAGTTGCCTCGTCTGCCTACGAACAAGTATCGTAAATGACACAAGAAACCGCTTTGAACCCCGCCAACTAACAAAAAACCGATGAACGCATGCCAATCACCTTTACCTTCCATCCAGTCAACAAGCAGATCAAACAAATTTTATACAATAATTTCCACCCGCTAACTGATGACCATGAAGCTTCGGACATTTTCAAACATCCAACCCTTATTGGTGATATACTTGTCCACAAAAAGATACAGAAAACAACAGACACTTTTGGAACAACGCCTTGCCACCACCCAAAATGCCGCACATGCTCACACTTCACACTTCCCATGCTCACACTTTAACCACGATTACCAAACACCACAGCTACTTCAACTTCACATGCACATCTTCCTGCCTTATTTGCTGTATCAGTTGCACCAAATGCGACCTTCACTTCATTGGGGAGATGTCCCGTCAAATAAATACCCGTTTTGGTGAGCAAATCTGCAATGTAGAGAAGAAAATACACCTTCAAGAATCAAGAAAAGAGGACCCAGATGCCACAGTCTCAATTCATTTCAGCAAAGATGGCCATACACCAGCCAACATGAAAATCATTGGACTTTGCTACGCACCTCATAACAACATTCAACGGAAAGCCCTCGAAAAACGTTTTAAACTTGGTACTCTCATTCCTAATGGTCTTAATAAACAATTTTCGTTTTTTCCTAATCTAGCTGTTATTAATTTTTGCCTTATCTCATCTATACTCTTTCCACCCCCTCACATAATCCATCTTGTCTTACGTTCTACATCGTATTCCTACTACGTTCCATATAGTTCATCTTTCAATTCTACTGTTCTATTCTCTTCTTAACTATTTCTCCTTTTTTTCTTTATTTACCTGATGAAGAGTTATGCTCGAAACGTTATTCCAAATATTCATTTCTTGTACAAAGTCGTTTTTTATTGTATCAAATTTTGTTCACCTTTTTTAGTAGCTTGTTCGAAAGTTTTACTTATCTATCGAATGTATTTTATATCTATCTTTTGAACATATAATTTTTTATCTAATTGAGCATATGATATATTGAATCTATTTGAATTTTTTCGTACATAGATTCCTTTACCTTCTCATAATATTTATTGCGTTGAAAGAGCTTTTTGCATTCCCCATTTTATGAGTGCTATTACTGTGTTTCTCTAAGCAATAAATATTGTTGACTTTTGTTTAATTTATCATAATTTTGTGGGATTTAAGTTATTTGTTAAAGCATTGTTGGTTTAGTAGAGGAGTAATTATTGCAAAATTGGTCATCGGTATTTGTTTTTGTAGTTGTTTTTGTCAAACACCGAAGCAAACTTGTTTTGATGAAGTTAAAGACCTAATCGTTGTATTTCATTCAGAATTGCTTTACTGGTATTTTTTTTATTTTTAATAGAGAAGGAACTGTTTACTTGTCACTTTGTTTAACATTTAAAAACATTTTTCGGCTTAGTTTTTCATCACCTCACGCTATTTTATGATGGTAGATTACGATTTACGGTGGTAGATTACGATTTACGATGGTAGATTACGATTTACGATGGTAGATTACAATTTACGATGGAAGGTAACAATGAACGATGGAAGGTTACAATTAACGATGCTATTTTACAATATACCAGGGTACTAGTAGTTTACGATTTTAAGATGAGTCTGAAAAAAACTTTTTTTCTTTAAATTTGTTTACAGAAGGAAACCGGTGTCTTTCCGAAATTAAACGCCTATAAAGCGCAAGGATAGTAAATGAGCGAAACTTCACGCTCAACATATAATTAAGTGATTAGTTAAGTCTCGTAGATGATTAAAGAAACATTCAACCCAGCCTTTACACTTCTAATTTCTAGATTTGCAAAAGTTCCAGCTTACAACCAAGTAGAAAATATTGATTTGTTCTGTGAACACCAGAAATTGCTGTACAGTGCAGAAGATATCATGAGCCAGTCATCAGATGAGTACGTAACTTTATATCATTCATTTTATAGAATAAGCGCAGAATAAATTTTTAATTTGCTGTTTTTAAATATTTCAAACAGAGTAACTGAACAAAAATAATTAGGATATCCAAAAAATGGAAAATATAGTTACTGTTCCCCCCCTCATTATGTATGCTAATTTATGCTACTCCTATTTTGTGTATATTGTGAAATTATGTTATGATGATTAGACAGTCTCAAGCCTCTGAACGAGTTGCATGCTATCGCTTTCGCTCTGAAACTGGTTATGACAGCTTATGAGCTTCTGATCTGTAACACCCCTTGATAACCATTGTGCGTAAAGAAACTTTTAACACCCTCTAAGCCTAGCCCCTAGTATAATCATTCACTTTTATACAATTTTCTATAATGCTACCGGACCTATCATCACTTATTCGAGAAAGTGCATTTTTTTGGCTATGAAGACTTTATTCGCGTCAATGGTTTCGTTCTAAAGTTCAGGCTATCTGCCAGATACATAACACTTAAATGTCATGTCGGCTTTTATTGCGTTAATTGTGCGATAATACGAATTTTTCTTTATCTTGTTCATACTTGCTAAACAAATAATTCTATTTCACATTCATTTTATTCTAAATTTCTAGAGAATATGTGCTTCTGTCTTCAAATGAGTGGAAAATACTCTCGACATATGCGAATTTTGATTTTGAAATTAAGCTGACTCACAGGGTGGCTGAGGCAGGTCGGATCTTGGAACTTTCTCAAGGTAACAGCTCAAAATACGATGTGCCCAATTTGTATATGAGTTTTCATTCTTTGGCAATTTATGGTTGACACTAGAGGTGACGGCAACGAAAAATTTGTTTCTTGAACAATCATAATGTTGCATAATTTATTTGAATATAGAAATCTACAGTTTAACAGCTAGTTTGAGTCCCCACACTCCACGCCTTCGCACTCCACGCCGTCGAACTCGACGCCCCCACATTCCACACCCCCAACCCTCCACGCCCCCACACTCTATGCCTTTGCACTCCATGCCCCCACACTCTATGCCTTTGCACGCCACGCCCAACACTCCATGCCCCCCACACCCCCAGAATTCAGCATCCCCACAAATGCACACTCCCACGCCTCCAAGCTCTTGTTATTTTCTAATATTGATAACACCAAGGTTGCTGTTTTTTTAGAATGCTGCGAAAAGTGCCGCTCTCAAAGAATTTCGGAAGAGCAAGAGCTTAATTTGCAGTATTTCAGTGCACCAATTTACGTGCGAAAGGTCTTCCAGCTTGATCAAATGCAAGTCATGATAGATGAAGAGAACATTCCTGATTTAAACGAACCTTTAATCAACATTGAGGAGGATGTTCCCGACAAGGTCGAGCTTCTTTTTGATGTTTGTTTATTTAAAGACTTACATATGAGCTTCATTTTAACGAACTTCTTTTCGCAAGTTTTGTCTAGACAAGCTTCATTTTAACGAACTTCTTTTTCGCAAGTTTCGTTTAGACACGCTTCATTTTAACGAGCTTCTTTTTCACAAGTTTCGTTTAAACAAGCTTTATTTTAACGAGCTTCTTTTTCACAAGTTTCGTTTCGACAAGCTTTTTCTAAAGATCTTAATTCTCATAAGCTTCATTTTCAGGAGATTCGCTTTCATGGGTTTTATTTTGATGAGCTCATTCATAACGATTTTTGTTTTAACGAGTTTTATTTTAACAATTTTTCTTTCAACGAACTTCATTTTCAGTAAATTCATTATCAACCACCATTATTACTATTGTCGACATTATTTCAGAACAACTATAGATTTGAATTTTTCAAATTTATATCTGATTTGAAAAAGAAAAGTCATACAAATTTCACTTTACTTTAGAAAACAGCCAAAAAATTTAAAAGGAGGCCATCTGAGGGAACACGAAAGAGCTCTAGGTAATATGCTTTAAATATGAATTTTATTGTTAAGTTCACAGAACCAAGTTGCGTTTCGTAAGGGGGGGGGGGGGCTTGAAAAGGTACTCCTCTCAGGGGGAGAGCTTGAAAATGTACTCCCCCAACATGATATGAAATACAAAGTTTCCTTATTTCTAAATCCCCTTACATCCCTGGTCACTCTTTTGTCCAGATTTGTGAACTTATTCGATGCTGGTCACATTTTATTAATGTACTTCATTAATACAATAAAAAGTTTCTTCAACACCTGTTTGATAGCGCAATTTACTCTGTGTTGAAGCATTTAATCTAAATCATAAGGCATCGAATTTTTCCCGATAGGTATCGACTGCAGCGAGGCGAGTACATGTTCAAAGTAGATTCTAGCCAAACACTCAAGGAGGTTAAAGTTCAGGTATGTATTGATGTTATTTGCTCGTACATTTTTTCCTGTCCCATATAAATTTTTACACTAACCAATTACTAACTAACGAACTACTATACAACACTACGAAGACGATACTAGGAGGCGCAAAATATCATGACTTCCCTCTGATTTTTTAACCTAGGCCTAAACGCAACTACTAAATGCTACTTATTTAATACAAGAAAGATTTTACAAAGTAAAAGACAAATGAAATGTTTAACTAGAAAGAAGATTTACAAGTTTTGTTTTTATTCAAAACGTTTGGATGCGTGGATATTATCTAACGTTTTTTTAAGAATTTTTGCTTTTAAATCGAGAGATAATTGTTCATGGCCGTACAGGATGACTTTCAACAACACTTCCTTTGTTCATAATTGATAAAGTATGATCTATCTATGTTTATTTAATGTTAATCATGATCTTTATCATCAAGCATGAAATAAAATCTCCTCTGATCCTAGTATTTCTATGCATCAATGTGTTATAAATATGTTTCAATTTTGTCATTTTTCAATTAATAAAAACATTTTAATCAGTTCGAACAAATCTAGTGAATTTCCTCTTTTCTTTCTACAGCTGATCCCTGTGTTCTCAGTCCTACCATGTGACCAGCACTTAAGCTTGCTCAACGGTACTCAATTAGACGACGACTCGAAGTCGCTCTGTGACCTTGGTATTCTTCCTGGATCCGTCTTGCTCCTCCGGGTACGTTCTTAAAGCCCATCTCTCCTGCACATTTGCATTTGCCCACCTTTTCGAAAAATGGAAGCTGCGCCATTTGTTCTTCAGCGTTGTATCGTCAAAAACAAGATAATCAGGGAGATTTTTCCTGGTATTGATGGCACAATCAAATTATTCGTAGATTAAATTCTTGCTATTTCTTAACTTCGTGCAGTCGTGTAGTCTTCCTATATATTTATATATTTATATACTGTGCCTATGGTGTCATTCATTTTGTTAGCTTTAGATAATCATTTTTCTTCGAATATAGGTTGATGAACCAAGTCAAGAGGTTCCAGTTCTCGAAGAAACTAACTCAAACAGTAAGATTCATTACATTTTTCCTTACCGGAAAGGAAAGTATGCCTTTCCTTACCGGAAGTATGCCGTTAGGATATGAGATTTCAGAATAATGCCTCAAATGGAATTTTAACAAGCTACAGTAAGCGTTCTTGAACGAATGGCCTCCAGTAAAGTTTTGAAAACAGAAAGAGGGTATTCCTACGGTGGAATTTGCTGAGATTTCTACCAAACTGTCCTAAATTGACTAATTTTACTAATTATCAGAACTTTGACTTATTAGAACTAATAGTAGGTATTAGACAGGTTTTATAACAGTGATCGGTGAAATTTTGAGCGGTGGAATTTAAACAACGGTGAACGGTGAAATTTTGAGCGGTGGAATTTAAACAACGGTGAACGGTGAAATTTTGAGCGGTGGAATTTTTACAACGGTGAACGGTGAAATTTTGAGCGGTGGAATTTTAACAACGGTGATCGGTGAAATTTTGAGCGGTGGATTTTTACAACGGTGAACGGTGAAATTTTGAGCGGTGAAATTTTTACAACGGTGAACGGTGAAATTTTTACAACGGTGAACGGTGAAATTTTGAGCGGTGAAATTTTTATAACGGTGAACGGTGAAATTTTAAGCAAAAGTTTCTGGCAAGTTCATTTCGTTACTAAAAAGAATCTGGTGCTTTGTGAGAAATCGGATGAGTTCTGTATGACCATGGACGACTCAATAAGAGACTAAAGAACTTTCAAAATATTACGTGAACAGTTTGCCAATGACTGAATAGTAGGCCCAAAAATGAGAAAAGTTACACAGGGTATATTAACGTAAGGCTAATACGATAAGAAAGCAGGTCCTGGAAACTTTAACTCGTTTGTTTTCGATTTCCACATGTGCTTTAAAATTCAATCTGACTAGTTTAAAATCACTACATAAAAGATGGGATCTCAATTGGGTGAGCTGAATTTTTCCATATAAACGCTGGAAGGTCGGATGAAGCTGGAAGGTATAATGAAATTTTCATAAACACGCCGTCGAATTTCGTCCCACTTGTCAGCACACAGGCTGGAAGGTGGGAAGATTTTCTCCATTTATAGCTGAAAGGCGGGATGGAATCCGCATTTAGATATTCGGTAATTTCATCCCACCTGCAAGATGATTGGCTGAAATTTGGGATAAATATTCCCGATGTAAACAGGCCCTAAGTGCCATGGTCATAAGCATTGTATTCTTTTATGCCCAAATCTGATTTTTAATTTTTTTATCAGTTTTGTTCATGTTGAAGATTAATAAGTGACGTCATTTTGTATTTTACAGATCAACGGAAACTCGAGGAGGGTTTCAAAGGTATGCAGACCCGAAATCTTAAAGCAGATTTTTTTATTTCGAAGTCGATTTTTATCAAATCCAGGCCATCACAGAGCAGTTATGAAATTCGATCATCCCTCGCTTTTATGTTTTTATTGATGCCTGGATATAAATTTTATTTGAAGCCATATTAATACCTGTTACCTAGCATTTTGACGCTCGTTTCCAGTCCACCTGCGCAGATCAGTTTACCTTGGAAACACCGGTGAGACAGAAAGAAGCAAAGTAAAAAACTAGCCACTCTACCATATTCTGCTTGTAGCCAATGGGTTAGTTTCTTCACTAACATGCACCTCCCTACTGTATAGGTCGTATACGGATGCACTTTTATTTCTATATTTGTGAAAAAAATTTTTTGACTGCCTCATCGTTAAAATTACCCCCCTCCCCCTCCGACCATTTTCATCATACAAGCCCCGTATTCTATAAACTTAATTCCTGAAAATTCTTCCCTTCCAGGGACTGGCCTATATGGAAGCTTTCAGCAAATTTAGACTGTATCCATGGCAGGCAAGAGGCCAAACATGGAACTAGTTGGACTTCAAGCTTTTGAAGGCGATCCTCGTAAAGTATTCTGGAGAAAATATGAAGTATTATTTAGTGCTATGGTATTGATCAAAACTATAACTGCAGGGCTTAATGCCTGCGATTACGGTCTTTTGGTGATCAGGAATTCGACAGAGGCTGACTATTCATCATATCTGTATAGATGTTACCTTATTATAGTTCTGTATTTCTATGAAATATATTGTCCATCCAGCAACATCTTGTCGTTTCAGAAATCATAAAAACCTTTTATATGTATATGTCTCTACATATTTATTTAACTATACGTGATTCGGTAAGTATTGCTTATAGTAGTTGCAAGTGTACTAAAAGCTCACAGAAAGTGTTGTATTGAAAACTTTCTACACAAATCCTGAAAACAGGGAGACATTCTAAACTAAACATCGAATGTTACTTCATTAATAAAGCTATGCCCATTGACTGCGTCTCTTTCGCGCAAGAGATTGAGCAAAGCTGTATTTTACATGAAGTAAATACTATGTTTTCCCGTTAACAGTTGCCAAGAACAGATATTTTGAATTGGCTTAAGTGAAAAATTTTCTGATAAACTTAGAGAGAAAATGTTGTGACTCAGTGTGAAATTAGACTGTACTCCGGCAATTTTTCCACTTAAAGGACAAGGCAGATAATTGTGTGAAGAAAATATTGGTTGCTAACATAGATGGGTGTCAGGGGGATGCCCCTTGAAGACTTTCATTAGCCGTGCCTTCTGAAACACCAGGAAAATCTGTTATTATCAAGATTGCTTTACTGTGAACACAACGCTATGAAAAAGGAATCTTACGATTCAGAAATTGGACGTGGCATGTTTTTGTTTGAGGAGTAGTTACCATCCTTTTGCCCCCTTTCTACCATTTTCAAAAAATTGTTTTTTCCCTTTCCTGTTAAAATAGGCAGAAGTCTTGTAGCCTCGGGGGAGGAAGCTGTTTTTGGGAAATTTGAATAAAACTTTGAGAGTTTTAATCAAGGACTAAAATTGGATACCTCAACTCAATCTAAAATGGAACTTCATGAGTAAGTTATAATGGAAATCAGTTGAATGGAATGTCCGGATTATTAGCAAGGAAAAATCGAGTCTGGGGTGTGTTTAATTATGTGACGTCATGTGACGTCAAAGTTGTGAGACTTGCGTCGTGTTTTGTGACTCTGTACTGCTCACAGAAAAAATCAATTCTAGCCTAACAGGCAATGTTACTATACATCAGATAGTCACTTTTAAATAACCACTGATAATCCAGCATTTGCAATTTATTGGTTCTGTCGGTGCTGCCAGCATTTAGGGGCAGTTTCTTTACTTAGCAAGCGAAGTTTATGGTTTTGTATCTACCAGGAAATCTATTTTAATTCAATTTGACGTCAAGAGATTTGACCAGCCTAGAAATATTCCAGATGGGGTTATTGATAACCAGGTGGGATTAAATTAATTCACCTTTCCATTGTTCAGATTAAAACGCACAGTGTTCAGTTGTCAAAGTGGCTCAGCATTGAATTCACTTCTTGTTGGTACATTCTTTTGTTTAATAAGAAACCAATCCCTAAGTTGACCAAAAAAATTTAAGAAACCGTCGTACTGATCACCCACAACCAGTGGCGTAATGCAGTTTAGGGCACATTAAATCGATAATTAAGAGCACCCGACCAAAAGGGCCCCCAAGCTACTTTTATGTCCATGTTTTTAAGATTTCGCTCAAGTTCACGTCTTTTTTAAACCATTTTTAAAGTTTTTCATCTGAAGCTTCTATAGCTCTGCTTATCTCTTTTGCATCTTGCTGTTGTGTTGGACATGATCTTGCAGTCCCTAGGTAGGGGATTCGTCTCAGTTTTCTCCTTAGGGCCCCAGATGCCTCCATAACGCCACTGCCCACAACCTTGATCAACTACACAAATATCCTTCTTTTAAGTGATGGAAATGATTCTTTTCGAGGATTAGGCACCCATTTTCTGTTTAATTGACATAGGTAAATAGAAAGAAGAGCTCCTTGTGACTCATCAGATACTTATCAGGTGTTCTATTCCATGTCATATCATGTGACGTTTTTGTGTTTCGAAAAAGTAGCTTTTGGTATTTACGAAACCTTGAAACAGAAAAATTAAAAACTTTGTGCTAATCCAGAGCACAGTTTCTTATAAAAAAATTGACTGTAGTTGCTAAATTTGCTAAATTGTTCGCAGTATGTTTGTATCAAGAAATATTGCTTATTCGGTATTTTTTAAGTATTTCTTCTTTGCACTTTCGGTAATACGCTTCTTTTCCTGTTTTCGTTTGTGAATCCCTTTCAGGAAATCGAAACAGCAATACTAAATAGGTCAGGCCATCTGCCTGCCAAAATTCGAAGCAACGTCATATGACGTTGATGCGGGGGTTGTTTACCTGGGACGTAAATGTTCAAAGGGAAAATTTTATATCACTTAGGGCCTGTTTACATGGAGGCAAGGCGGGTTAACTTACTGCCAGTGTTTACATGTAGCCGGGAAACTCGGGCAGGCTGGATAAAATTTCTGCAAAATAATTAAGTTATATGCGTTTGATGCCGTTCAAAGGCGGGAAAGGAAAGTTCGTATCTGGTGGCTTCAACAAACATTTTCAAGAATTTTGAGACCGATTTTAATGATAAACTTCTATTTTTGGCTGCTGTTATTTCATCTGCAAGGAATTTGTGCTCTTGTTTTGTTTTACGGGGTGATATTATGTTAAAAAGCCTTTTGCTGAAAAGAAACAGGATCATTAGAAAACTCAAGATACACAAAACGCGAGATTGTCGAGAAAAAACTCTGCACGTGGTAAGACATGTCAGGCCATTTTATCCGCTTTTACATGAGTTGGCCGGGAAACCCAGCTGAGCGAGATCCCTCCTCTGTCTGTCGGGATCTCGGCTGGCCGAGCTTCCCGGCTGTCCATGTAACCGCCATATTTCAAAAAATACTTTTTGGGTGGCTAAAGCCCCCCGGTATCTCGGTCCTTGCTTGTAGCCACTCCAGATTTCTACTTACAAATGACTTTCAACTGGCAAAAAGTTTGACAAAATTTCAGTGACCAAAGTTCCGAATTTAGTCAAAATATGCCATTGCTTTGCATTATTACATCAAAATGCCTTGGATAAAGAATACATCAACAGCCCTTGGCACTTTTATAGGGTCTGCAACTTATCGATGGATAATCTATGTAAGGCCATTTTTCTGGGAATAAATGCTTGATGAATTGTCTCATCATTTCCCACTCCGAACCCTCTCAAATACCAATAGAAAATTGCTCATTCACGGGAAAACTATATCAAAGGGCTAGCTCACACCACAATGCAAAGCTGGTTATTTGCCCGTCCACTTGAGGGAAGCTAAGCACCCTCTTCCCTCCCTAGGATGATATCTCCGAATTTCAACACCATCATGTGCATCTTGCAAGAAATGGGGAGGGGGCCTTTCCCTACGCTGAAGCCCTCCTCCCTTTGTACCGCCATTTCTGATTCTTTGCATTCTCGTAAAGCTCCCCATGGTATTCTTGCGCCTGAAATTTACGGGAATAAAATGCTTGGAATATTTCTTTCAGAAAATTATGTAGATCTATTCACTTTGCGTTGATTACGTAATTGTCACATAACTAAAGCCCGGAAACGAGGCCGGCTATTTTCTATTATCATGAAACAATGAATGGCGGATTAATGTTGTTTTGGTGAAGTTAGGCCGAAACTACGAGAATGGATTTTGGCGATTGTGGGTTAAATACTGACCTTTGCTTTAACCGTCTGAATTGAAGGGCATTGATAACGGTTCTGAGCGCATTACAAAACCAGAGGTAAGATGACAAGCTCATCTTTAGAAGCTACAAGTTTGGTTGAGCCGATATCTAAAAGGACCGGCCCACTGGTATCTGCTATGGATGAAGTTGACAAATTGCAAGGACTTTTTCGCCAAGAGACCTCATACAAAAGCTCTTCTGATGACCTATTTAGTGAGGAGGATTGTGTTGGTTCCCATTGGTTTTCAAAACAAGAGGAGCTGGTAACTTGTTTACTTAAGATGAAAGACCTAATGGAAGAGGCTGAATTAGAAAGCATGCGTCTGAAGGAGGAGAAGAAAATGTTAACAAAAAGAATTGGGGAGTCGTTGGTAACGGTCAACTCGGAGATGGACGCTCTTAAAAAGCAATTACGTGACCAAGATATGATGTTAAAAGAATTAGGAGCAACGCCAATGTCTTATTCAGGTCATGAAGCTGTAAAATCGGCAGATTATAAATCAGGATTGTCTGTTCTAGTCGCAGAGCAAACCGAACAAATCATTTCTCTTCAGAAGAAACTTTTGACCTACGAACAAGAAAACAGCGATTTACGAAAGCGCATTTATTCTGGTAAGATACGATTATATAGTCTACAATTTTTAATCTAGAGTGAACTTTAATCGTTATAGTTTTTGGCTTTGTTTTTATCATGCCGCGAATTCATTAGTAGGTTAACGAATCATACAATGAGAATTCAAAATCCTTTGAATTTTCTTCAGTAGTAGAGAATCGCGGAGATTTTATCACGTCCCAGGTAAATCAGCGTGTGAAATAATAATAGTTCGGCGAGAGTATGTTTCATTTAATTATTAACTGTTTGATTTGTTCGACTCTATCGTGCACTGTGTGAAACCGTGATTATGCAACAGAGAAAATTATTATAAATCATACTATTTTTAGGATAAAAGTTTTAAAGTTATCATCTTATTTGACTTGCATCTTTTTAATTGGATTAGTTAAGTTTGGATTCTTAAATAGAAATTTATCCTTATTAAATGGTTTCCAAGTTTTAATCCTTGTTAACATTTAAAAGGTTTTTATAGAATAGGAATGTATTTATTGATCTCTAAACTTCGCATTCAGGATATAGTGTGTAATAATGGATCAGTGTCAAGTCCAGACTTAGAGGGACACATTGTGTTTCAACAACCACATATTGGTTTAGGCTTTCTGTCACACACTGTTAAAAGATTTTCCCACTGTTTTATTTGCAAAATTGCTAAATTTGCCATTTCACAATCCTACTATATACTGAGTGTTATATGAGGCTTATTGTTAAGAAAGGGCAAAATTTCCTTAGAGAGTTTTTTTGATGTTTGTAGTTGGCTACTAGACAAATCGACAGATATCCGGTCTTAGTGAAGTTGAAAGTAAGGTAGAAAGCAAGTTATGTCATAAAAATGAGAAACAGACAGTTGAGTTTGGATGGAAAGAAGTTTGGCAATGCCTTGCATTGTCCAGGAATATGTGTTATAAGCAGCCTAAATGGCTATGACTGTGACAATGACAAGGCACTTTAAAAGATGAATTGGGAGCAGATACCCTTTCTTGTAGCATAAATCAGATTGCAAGGAATACTGTTCAAATTCTAAAGACACTGATTCAGCCACAACCAGTAACTTGTTGCTTAAATATTTTTACCAGTTTCTCTTTGATTCATTTACCATTATACCCTGAAGCAAAGGTTAGCTTTGTCATCCTAACAAATCTCATTGTAGTAGCTCTGCATATATTATCCACAGCAAATTTATTCCATGAATTTTTTCTTTCTTTAGTTATTAAGTTCAAATTCTTCAGCAACGTAGGGAAAAAATTTCATAAGCAGTAATAATTAAAATCTGCAGCAGTTAAATGAAAGCAGTCAATTTTTTGCCTAGTGCATTTTCTTCTTGCAATTTTTAACCATTATATTGTACTTATTTTTCAAGGAAAAACGTCTGATGATGTCAATTGTGACAATTGCAACCGACTCAGGGAGTATGCTGGTGGTTTGGAAATCAAGCTACAAAAGCACAAAGACATGCTGACAGGAAAAAGAAAGGAAATCAAGTCTTTGAAATCAGAGAAATTAGAGCTGTTAGATCAGATGAAACAGCTCTATGGCACACTTGAAGATAAAGAAAAAGAGCTACGGGACTTCATTATCAATTATGAACAAAGAATGAAAGATGGCGAGGAAACAATCCAAGGGCTTATTGCAGACAAGAAAAGAGTGGAATCTGAGCGCTGGAATTTTCTTCAAAGAGCTACAGAAAGTTCAGAAAGATGTATAACATTGAAAACAGAGCTTGATAATCTTCAAGATCAATTGAAAGGTAAGGATGGAGAATTAAAGGCAAAAGATAAAGAATTACAGAAGTTAAGTCAGAGCAACACCCATGAAGAATCAATGGTGGAATTTTTCGGCCTTTTTGGGAGGCAGACATCTGGAACATCAAGGGTAATTTACATTATTTTTTAATAGTTGTTCTTATATTCAGAAGTTCCCGAAGAATGTTTACAATGTAGGAACAGCAATGCTAGTCACCCAACATGAGTGGAATGTTTTCCAGAGCATACATTACACAAGAAAACCCTTTTTGCAGGCAATCAACACCTGATCTAGAAAATATTATGTTGCACTTTTTCTTGGCTGGCCCTTCAATAACAAAGGTTGCTAGTTTCACCCCCCCCCCTCCTACAACCTTCAATTGTTTTGTCTAATGCCAGGCAGTAATTTCAACTTTTCATACTTCTGGCTGGTAGCTATTAATGTTTTATGATATTTCTTCATACATTTAACAAAATTACAGGTAAATAATTTTAGAAGCCTTCTGAATAATAAGCTTCAGTTTTTTCTGCAGCTTATACCCTAAATGCTTGATATCAAAATTTTAACCTTGAAGATTATTTTTGCTATTTCAATTCATTGCCCTACTTTTGACAAAGCTTTGTGTTGGTATTTTGCAAAAGACTAGAAAATTTCCTGTTATTCTTTCCATTTGCATGACCCATTGTGTTTTGACCAAGGCATGTTTACTTTTCATTCATAAGCAAAAGCATAAAATAGATCTATGATATTTTTGAAGTTCCTGCTTTTTCACCATATTTTATTATATACGCTTTTTCAGTCAACAATGATAGCTGATTTTTAACCACACAAATCCTTCACAACAATTAATATTTTGCAGATTTAAATAACCTAGCCTCATTGAGAACTAGTTAAACACTCATTTTAAAGTAAGCATTGTATTTGGGATGCAAACAGGGCCACCAGTAAGACCTGCCTATACCAAACAAATATCCCATCCACCTTCAATAATTTATCACTTTTACTAACAGAAATCTTTAAGCTTGGAGTGTTAAGGCACATCACCAAGCAGTCAAAACTATTTATACCTGCTAGTATCATGACATAAACAGCACGATTAATAAATTAGTAAAGTAACTGAGCAAGCTTTCTGTTAATTAATATAAGAGAATTTTCCAGGATTCAACTGCAAACACCTTAGCAGCAGTTGTTAAGATAATATTATTTGGTGATAAAAATTTCAAACTTTTGATGTTGCATGAGTAGTCTTGATTGTGAAGGTGTTTTATTGAAATGGGCTGATTCACAGATCAGGCAAATGATCAACAACTTTTGTGGGTTCTGAATCAGCTGGGACTTTGATAGCACTGTGAAAAGAATTATTTAGCCACATGTCAAGCTCCATATGCATATCAAAACTTTATGTGGAGTCATTTTATTTGAGGTGTTTTACTTGAAATGTCACGTGAAATAGAGTCAGAATGAGGATCAGGAAAACCCTGATTTAAAATTTCATCATTAAGGGCTTTTGAAATTCAAGAGGCTGCCCAAGCAGTGTAAAAACATAAAAAACTGTTATGAAATGGGGATCCCAGATGTTTTGATGCAATTGTCTTAGAGGCAAACAAAAAGCCCCTTGAAAAAGGGACTCGTATCATCTTTATACAGACATTTGCAAGAAATCCAGTAGTTATTTTTGTTGAAGAAATCTGCGATGTGGTATATTATAATTATGATTTTAAATTTAAGAAAGTTGCAAGAAGTTCATGTTAAGTTACAGAAGCTTAAGATTTTTTCTGACAGATATGTTGCTGGGGTTCCAGCTTGCCTCACCTCTACTACAGCCCCGCACAGGAATCTGGTTTTGTTGGGGCGACGAACGACCAGTAATCTTCCAATTTGTGGGGCAACCCTACCTCCTGGAGTCAAAGAACACGATTAATAATGATTTCGTTCCATGCATGTGTTCTTTGTCTCCAGGACTGGGGGTTGCTTCGCTCATTAAAATACTTTCTCTTGCTCGTCTCCCAAACAATGTAACTAAAAGGGCGACTCAGTTTAAATTTTGAGTAGTAAGAAAAAAAGGGACAAGAGCGAAGAGATCGGAGTGACTAAGTGTTTAATGGCCCAGAGTGATTTTTAGCCTTCTCTCTCAAGATTTCATCATTGCTTACTTTAAGCTTGTTGTTTCAGCCATTTTTTTTCTCTTTTAGAGTTACATAACATCTGATACAGAAGAAACGACAACGAATTTATCCTCAGTTTATCAAAATCAAGAATCCATTGAGCAGAATGTGTTGTCGCATGAATCTTCCATCAGAAGGCCACAGCAGCTGACGATAGATACAAATCTAGGTAACTCAAATCTCTACCCAGATCTCTGTGGGACTAAAGCTCCCCTCACGCAATCACTTGTCCAATGTTAATTTGGTGCAGCCTGCAATTATCTGCCAACATTTTCTTAAACCTTGAGCAAAGCAAGCCGTCAATTTCCCTCTCAGTTCTTTTTTGCTTCGTTTCGTATCAGTTGGGTTTTGAATTTTATACTTATGAGCGGGCCTCAGTGGCAAAGTATGAATATTCAAGTTATCCAGGTAGTTCACTGTCCCAAAAACAAGTCTTTCAGTCTTGAAGATTCGTCTTGGGAACATATTTTTGTAATTTCTAACGCTGTTCACATACATACCTGCTTACATGTAGAAGATGAAAGACCATAAAGTCCCTTCATGTTGAATTGCCTTGTGATTTATTTCTTGTCAGTCGAGTTCTCGATTGAGTGATGTCTCCAGTTATTGGTCAGTAACATAACAGAAATGTTATTTGATGGTTCAAAATGATGGTCCACAATTTTTGCCAACAACTTATGAGCGTCCTTTCAGCCATCCTATAAACCGAATAAAACTTTTTTATGATGAGGTTCCGCAAGACTCCTATATAGGTCCTTGAAAATAGTCAGAAAAGTAAATGTTGACCGTGAAATAAGAACGTGAATTTTTGGAATATGTTAAGCCATTTTTTTCGTAAAGCATGTCTATGCTACCCTCTCACGATAGATTCCATGTTTTGCCATCTGATGATACTTGAAAAATAACAATCAATGTAAGTAAATTGTACCAGGAAAAGTTTACTTACATTGATCGTTATTATAGCATTATATTGTACCGAACGCAATCTAGTATATTGATGATACTTGAGTCAAGGAAACAAAATTGCCTTGTTATTTCGTTAATTGCAAAAGTTTTAAGCAGAAATTTTCACAGTTCTATTCAACAGTGATTAAACCTTTCTAAGGAATAATCACCTTTTTCTGTTTAAAAGAACCATAAAGTTCTTGCAAAAGACTTTCCATGTAGGTGCTTGAATAATTCCTTCCCCACTAATGTTTATGTATAACTCTCAAGTTGTCATTTGATTCTAGTTTGATCTGGTTCCATAACAAACTTACTGAATACTATCTTTGGTCGAAATGACTAACAGAACAGAAGCAAACAGTAAATGCAAAGCAGAACGGAAACAAAATCTTGTCCGCCTTGGTTGGTCCTTAGGCTTAATCAGCTTTAAAGATGATAACAAAATAATATCTTAATCAGATATAAAGATGATTAAGTAATTGATGATAACAAATGTAAGGCAACGTTTGCAATGGAAATTTAACTTGTTTATGGAAGCATACTATATAGGGTGTAGTATTGCTCATTTTTTTATTTCAGGTCAAGATGACCCCATCCTCGCTTGTTCCACACCTGTGGCGCCCTCAGGTTCTGACACGCAGTACCTATCGCTTGGGACACCTGACATGGCGCGCGAGGAAACCACCTCTTCCAAAGAACGCGTGAACAGTTCGTCGTTCTCTTATGACAATTTCGAGCTACGCGCGGACAAGCGTTCAGCCTCTTCAGAGCTACCACGGCCTGATGAAAGAAAATCACCTGTTGTCCGTCGTGCATCGTCGTTTAAACGTAAAGAAACGCCGCACCGGTCTCAGTCTCAAAGATACGAAAAGTTCAAGCGAATAGAATCACCAAAATCACACAGCAACGATGAAGGAAAACCTAAAGAACCGGTTGTCTCGAATGGTGCGGTTGTGCGGAGACAAAGCTCAACAAATAGGAGGCCTAGAACCTTTCATCCAGATCTCTTTGACAGTATTCAAAGTACTGCAGTGCCAGTGTCACCAGCAGAAGAAGTCAAACCAGAGTTCCGGACACCGCAACTGCGCGAGCCAAGATCGCCGCGCCGCAAGACACTTGGCGGAACACTTTCACGAATGTTTGGTAGAGACAAAGATAAAGGCAGGGATGAATTAGGTATAGATCTTTAAGCGTTATTACTCCAATTTGTTTTACCAAAAACTTTAACTCTTAAGCATTTGTGATTTCTCTGTGGAAGCTATGGTATTTTTTACTAATCTATAAGACATTCTAAGTTAAATCATAATACCAGTTTCTATTCTAGCAAGTTTATGAGCATAGCTGAGATTTTTGTCAAGCATTAACATGGATGTATGACATGCAGTCATAGCACATAATATTCTCAACGTTCTGACAAGTCTGATTTTCAGGAAGATATTCTAGCCCCCTCTTGCCGGTAGGCCATCTCATTCGTCAGAAAATTTCTGGCACCATAACTGTACTGTACCTTTTCCATCCATACTCTAACGTTTGTTTTTGTTTTTAGGCTCCGGGTCGAGATCCCCCGAAGAAGAATGCTACGATAAATGGCATGTATGGGACTCACTTCAGCGTACCCCTGTACCGCTGTGGAAATCACGTGATGTTGTTGTTTGGCTCGAAATTGAATGTTGTATGCCGATGTATGCAAAATCCTGTGCGAAGAACATAAAAAACGGGAAAATGTTACTGCAGTTATCGGACCAGGATTTGGCTGCTGCGCTTGGTATTACGAATGCAATGCACAAGCTAAAAGTCAGAATGGCCTTAGATGCTTATAGATACCCTGAAAGGTAATGCCCAGAGTGTTTCAGTACTCCAACTATCCATTCGTGACGTTTTCTGTACTCTGCTCTAAGCATAACCTTAAGAAGCATTAAGAGCCTTAAGCAATGGTGCAAAATTATAGGGGTTTTAGAGGTAACTGCCTCACAAATTCGATATGACTCGGAAAACCTGCCCTTGAAAACTGTAGTTTGATCTCAGAAATGGAAAAGAAAAGTCTAATGAGACAAAAAGCATTACTGCGTTTGGTTCACTACCCAAAATAATAAATTTTCACCACTTGCTTATGTACTATGCATATGTGTGTTTGTTTCGCTCATTTTTTTAACCATTAGATGGATTCATCCTGACGAAATCCTTGCGGCTTAAAACAGTGCTTCCTGATTTCCATATACGACTTTAAACAGTGCTTCTTGAGTGACGTATATATGAATAACAACACATAAGAATGTACCAACCAACTACTTTCATGTCTTAAATTAGGGATGCAAAACTTTGTGAGAGAATGCTGAACTGTGCTTCTCTATCCAATTTTTTGTTCGATGCATTTCAAGTCATGCTCTATCTTTATACATGATGTTTCTGCTTGTCATTCTTTTGGTCCTTTATCTAAATCATAATATATATAAATTATATAAGCAGTACATGCAAATCAGCCAGGTATTGGGTCTGAAATATTTTGCTAATTTTCTTGCTGATCTGAAATACACGTGTTTAAATGTGATGTAGCAGGAATATTTCTAATCCCCTTTTCGTGTCACGTGGCTTTGTTGATATTGTTTAAGGAATAAAGTGGACGAATAATAAAATGTTTATTGGGTAGCCTTTTTTAAAAGGTTGTAATATCGTGTTCTTAGCTTCATTATTAATTAAATTGAGAACACCATTTCTGAAACTTTCAGGCGAAACGTCAAGCTTTCCAAACTTGATCACATGTGGATTGCCTTCTCTTGGCTCAAGGATTGTGGCCTGTCTCAATATTCTGAGATCTTTGAGAAAAACCTGGTCGATGGCAGAATGCTAAGCACGTTCACAAAGAAGGAACTGGAAAAATTGTTTTCAATCACGAAGAAGTTTCACCAGGTAATGAAAAGATAACCAAAATGTTTTTTTGATTTGCTCTTCAGTCAACTTTTTTGTTGTGAAAAAGTTACCTTTCGGAGTTTTAAATGATTGAGGTTTTATACGTCACACCAATCTAATCAACCCTCTTAAATTTTAAAGCACCGTTATTGGTTGAAATTCACTCCAAAATTATCATTCCAAAAAACGTTTTAGTCCAGCCCGTTAACTTGAGGTACACTGTACAGATACTACGCATTTGATAGCTCATTAATCAATCTTTTGTGGTGATACAGATACTGGTTATAAGGCAAAGCATCCTGTATGTTTTCATGTTTTGATGTCATAATGACCTATTTTGCGAAATGACATGCCACTGACCAGGCTTTTAGGATAAATTTTTCTAATTATGTTCATATCTCATTCCATGATGGTCTTAGCATGGCTTCCTTCATTCCGATTTGGGATACTTATAGCCTTGGAAAAGAAAGGCCTTTTGCCTTATGTACGGAGCCCTCATCCATCTGGATTCATGAAAAAAAAATTTTGAAGTCTCGAATCAATCCTTGGAAAAGTACTATACTTATAATTGACATTGTGAGTCCCAAGCAGACAAAGGTGTGCGTTATAGAATGGCTGCATTCTTTTTGTCATCTAGTAGAAGGACCGTTTATCTGTTTCTTTCTAGAATCACAGCAATGAAACGAATTTCGATAGCAAACCCACTTGTTATGACTAGTTTAAATATTTCTATCAAGATCAAGTGTTCTGAATTGTGTACTCAATAACAGAAAAAGTGTTTGTTTTTATACAGATCTCAAATTCATATAACGAGAAATGGGAAAACCTTTCCCTTAAAAGGCCGGACCAAGTGAATTGGCATTCTGGAAGCTTCTAAGGGGGATTGTCCCCAAAATATTTGTCCATGGGGTGCTTTCATACCCAAGACTGAGATACAACTTTTTGTTTCAGGGGGGGCCTGATGAATCAGTTTAACAACAGCCATATTTTAATAAATAAAAGTATTTTACTTGTGCGACGTAAGTTTTTTTGGAGGGCCAAGGCCTCCCGTCCCCCCCCCGGCATCTCGGTCTTTGCTCATACCCTTCTTAGTTGGGGCTATGCTTTGAACAAGGTAGAATGTATTTGAACATCATCTGCTAACTAGCTAATAATTGGTACGGAATTCAACGATGACAATGCAATAAGCACCTCTCGGTTTACTTCTCGGTGAAACGACCCCCATCCAACCGGTAGCCTGTCTATTAAATAGCATCTCCACTTAGTCTGTTTTAAAAAAAACCACATAATAAGTAATTATTGCATTATAGGGTCTTCTTATAGGATCATTTAGGTGTCTCCTTTCGCCCGTATCAGTCCCAGATGTAAAAAAGAAAGACCAGTGTTTTTTAGGGTTTTGCAACTGAATTATTTCCCAAGAAGCTGTTGTTTACCAGAGGTCGCGTGATGACCACATGACAAGCTGCTACACTAATGAAACGAGGCCTGAATTGTACCACATATTTGCAGTTCGCAAGAGGTTTTGCTGCCGCTTGATGGAAAGAACATTCTAGAATCTTCCAAAGAAAAACCAACATATATTTTTGGTACCGTTAGACAGCCAGCCATAATCTTTTGAAAGAACATTATAAGTTCGAGAGCCAACTACCCATTTTTGGGCTCATGTTGTTTTTTCAAATATATATAATTTTTCATTGATTTTTTGCTTTGTTAATCTTGATTTTTTCTGTCTCTCTAGATCAGCTTCTTGTGCGGTCTTCAACTTTTAAGGAAGATGAACTTTGATAAAGAGGTATTTTACACTTTTATACCTTCACTCCAAACCAACTCTTTTTCTCTCTCCAAGCTTTCCCCTTTTTAAAAAAGTTGGTTTTTAAGATAAATTTTAGTTAACATATAATAGCAACTTTTTATCTTTATTATGTACTATATTATCTTTTGTTACTAAAAGGTTCTTGTATGTGAAAACTTGATTATAATCCTTATAATCACCTTGGAGCATGTCCACTTTTATTGAATGAAATCAACATTACTTGGAAAGGCATTGCCTCTGTGGTTCAAGTTCAGGTTCATCATATTTTGAATTCCATAAAATGTATTTCCACAAACCCTGAATAAAAATACAGCCAATTGAAAAGCAAACAATTATTATCACAATTCAATTTAATTCAATTTTACTCGTATACTACATAAGATGGGAACTATATTAAAACTGTAATATGCACAACCCAAGAAAAGTATGGAATTATCTTACAATAAGATATTGAACACAAGTTATCATCGGGATATGAATGTACGGGGAATTATTTAAAGAAGGAACTCTCTCAGTAGGCTAGCTAATCGAGAAGAGAGGTAGCCTGCACGCAGACTCGACTGGTTTTCCCAGAGATAAATTTAATTGAATTGAAAATTTAGGTTTTGTCTCCGGACAGAAACACTGAATTTTCCAATCAACTAAATTGCCAATCAACTAGATTCATCTCTGGGAAAACCAGTCGAGTCTGCGCACAGGCTAGGAGAGAGGCCCCCTTTTACTTAAAGATATTTCGCCACTTCACAGATATAAAAGTAAACAATACCGAAAATTAATCTCCGCTTTTCGTAAATGGGAAGTGGAAAAGAGTGTGAAAAATTTCGAAGATTAGTTGTCAGTGTTTTTTGCAAGCAGATATGACTTCAATTTATAACAATATATATGTATGTGCTTTTTACTCATCATTTTATGATCTCTGGCCTATTACAACGCTAAATACCGTATGCAGATACAAGGATTTATAACCTCGTTTCAAAATCATTATCGTTTTTTGTGTGCAGTCAGTGTTTCACTAATTATCCGATTCTTGCAATCGGTCCTTACATAATACGGGTGCTGACCTTGGGATCTCACTGTACAAGACCAAAAGGGTTTTTAAAAGATCATAACAGTCAACAAATCTAAATCAAATTGGCACAAAATACTACTGTAAATCAATCGTTTAAAACTTTTTCTTACATATGTAAATCAATCAAGAACCCCCAAGAGGTTGAAATTTGGAAAGGTTCTTATATATATGTAAGAAAAAGGGGTTTTTTGGTAAATTAGGTTATGGTATGTTGCATTCTAATTGGACAACCCAACAATACAAATTCATTTGATTGGTTGAGATTCAACATAAAAAAGCTGGTTTAAGTGTGTCCATTAGAATTCTTGCGGTGGAAAACATTGTTAATGTGTGCAAGGCCTGTACGTATAGAAGAGCCTTGTTAAGAACCTTTTAGACTGGAATTTAGAATAGCAGCCTGTTAATTAAGAACCTATTCAGGCTGCCAGACAAAAACCTAGGTTCTTTTATGCGGGTTTCTACTATATGAGTCCCTTTTTTGTCTTTTATTTAATATAAGATCTTCAGTTTATTTAATTCATGTAATAATGTTTTACAGCAGGGCACATAGTACGTCAGTTTATTCAAAGCTACTAAATGTATTTAACCTTGTTGAGTTGAATGTAAACGCATAAGATATCTTCCCCTATTTTAAAACGTGATACAGTGCTCGCCAGTCTATTGTCTTCTGTATATTTAAGAATTATTTATTTTAATTTATGGTTCATTCTTTTCTAAGGCCATGAATCTACGAAGAACAAACTGCGCCGATGCAAATATTGACATATTAGTATGGACCAATGAGAGGCTGGTCAAATGGGCATGCTCAGTGGATTTAAAGGTATCCTTTTAATTTAACAAGTGTTTCCTGTGGATTCTTGCAATTTTATGTATAACATAATGTTAGGCAAAATTCCTTTGTCCCATTTGAATTTTTGTTTTGAAGCAACCAACTCTCCCTTCGTAGGAGTACGCTGAGAACCTTCGCAACACCGGTGTGCATGGAGCATTGATTTCGTACGAAGAAACATTTACAGTAGACACTATGGCAAGCGCACTTGGGATTCAAATAGGAAAGAGCGCGATTTACCGACATTTTGTAACAGAATTTACTCCAATTCTAAAAGCAGCAAGGTGGGTAAACGTCAGGTCCCTGCAGATAATGTAAACCCTATTAAACATAAAAAACCCATAAAATAAAACAAATTTTGTGATTGTAGGGATTGTATTTGCTCATAGCTCTTGTAAATAGCCCCCAAGTCTCAAAAGAGGCGAACAGTGACCGGAGGCTTCAACCAGCCTCTCATTGGTCCTACTAATTTTGTCATTATTTTCATCGGCGCAGTTTTTACTTCGGAGTTATCCATAAATTATAGATAATACATAATGTTTAATAAACAGAAAATTGTACACTGGCAAGCACTGTTTCTCATTAAAAGACGAAGAGGCATTATACTACACTTTTAACTTATTTCAATAGCGTTAAATATATTCAGTAGATTAGAATAGACTGATTTTCAAAGTATATCTTGCCCAATTACTAAAATTTGACTCCTTTGTCGAAATTTTGTACAATCCTTTTTTAAGCCCCCTCCCCCTTCTCCAAGTAAATTTTTTATTTCGCCGCACCCCTGTTTCGATCCCTGTTACAAAATATGTCTTTTGGTTTATTTCTGTATAATATAGAATTTGATGTTGATGATCTATATACAGGGCCAAAGTGAAGGCAGACGATAAGCTGAAAAATGGAAAGCATAAAAGCTCTGGATTAAGTCGGTCGTTTAGTTTGCGTTGGTCGCGTCGAGAACGATCGAAAAGGCTCACGGTCAGTTACAGGCTCTTTTTCAACTTCTAGAACAGCCCTTACATTATTAAATTAGTCATTTCACAAGATCATAGCACTCTCTTCATTTATATCATGGTAACCAACTATGTTGTTTATGGTTAAACCTAATAGTCGGAAAAGGATCCGAACTTTTGTTGAAAATAGGATACTAATAATCATGCATGTTTGTAATGTTTAGTGCTATCATGTGTTGACCGATTGTTTGTCTTCTTTTCAGTATAAAAGTGTAGGTTTCGAGAAGGTTAGGATTAAAGTTGGAATAAAGAAATAACACAAATGTCTATGCTTGCGAATCCTAATTACTACTAAATTTAGTCTGAAAATTTCAAACTTTTTATTGATTTGCACAAATTCTTTGATTGATAAAGTTTTGCAGAATTTTGTTTTTTATCTATTGTCTTGAAGATTTAGATTTCGTCTTAACTGCTAGTTGGCATTTTACTTACGTTACCATATTTCATGCTCTTTATTAGTCTTCGAGATCAACTGGTAACATAAATGGCAACTCGGAACCTCCAAAAGATGCAAACGATAGCCAGGATGGTAATGTTGAGCGCAAGGGAAGCAGGCAAGCCACATTGCTGTGATTCTTGTAAATATCTTTCGTGTCATGTCTCTTTCTAAGCTTGCATACGTATTCAAACGGGATTATACGTACTTACCCACAAGGGGGAGGGGGGCTTTAGAGCATAGGTGTGCTGCACAGGAATGAAGATATTGCTGTTTGGAGGCATGTTCATTGGAAACGAACTTCAAAGATGGGAGACATTGCCCCAAGTCCCACCGCATTTGCCAATCTCTATGACTGGATTCAAACTCTCTCAAACAAAAGAGGTTCAGCAAAGACAATACCATATACCCCCGACCGACTCAGCCCTACAATATCTATGTTATTTAATGCACTAATAACTAGTTAGTATTCTTGTATTTTCGAATGCACAGATAAGCTTTATAGATATAAACACGGAACAGGGGTTTTACTCTAAGATAACCGTAAATTTTACCGTTTTATGGTAACTAAAAGAGACTACATGTAGATTATATGGGAACGAAAGCATTCCAGTCAAGTATCCCTTCAGTTTATTGATTTCCATTTGATAAAATAAATTTGTCAACTGCTTGTTTCTGAATTTCTGTTACTCGCAGCGGTGGTTTTAGGGACTTCAGGGCCTTGAGCCGAAATCATCTGTAATGCTCTCGCTCTCTACAAATTTAATTCTTTCTTTGGGTGCAAGCCTCTTCTGGCCTTCAAACGCACTGGACCTGGGGCCGTGCTCCTTAGTCCTACCTAAAACCGCCACTGTGTAGGTAGTTCATCGCCCCAAATTTATCTTTCGTTCCAAGTTCGAATAAGCTCTTTTCGTATGGTCATTAGGTTGTAACATTTGGCTGTTTGTGAAACAAGATACTGTACAGAACTTTGAAACTTTCATCAAGCTTATAACTGAATGGTGGTATGGCGATTCGAAGGGTACATTGCCCCCTTTCCCTTGTGCAGGCTCTCTCTTTTTGCAGCTGTTTATGTGCGGTCGTTATCTATCGCCTTCGAGTAGAAAAAGGTCATAAGCGAATAAGTCAAGACATTCCATTCCCCCTTAAGCACACACCTACCCACTGTAGTCAATAAACGGATATCACTGCATATTATTTTGTACTATAGGCAGAGGCAAGGGTTATCAATTTTCTTTTTTGGTTCCCTTTTAAACCAATTGTCTGCTCTATATTGACACGTTTCCTGGTGCTTTTGAGACTAGTTTTAATTTTATGGGAGAAGAGTTAGGCATATGTTGTTTCCCGTTAGATTCTATCATATTAAAGTAATGGAAAAGGGGGAAATTTTGGAGCTTTCTGCTTCTGACGGCTGTATTTTTTCAATGGCAGCACAAGCTCCTATGCAGTAAGGGGAATAAATGGGGGAAAGTTTTTCACCACACCCTTTTTCAAAGCCAGGGAAAGTAGCATTTTAACATTGTGTTATTTTCTCTAGATATATGTGAAAGGAAATTAACCTACCATTTTCTAGTTCCCTTTTACCAAGTTTAAGAATAATTTTGGATACTAATTTGGCCTATCCCCCTTCAACCATACCCCCTTCTTTGACTCCAATATGAGAATTGACCCTAGCTGAAACAATTATGATCCATCCAGAAGAGTTTCTATTGGATATTAATGCAGAATTGACAATAAACTGCTAGCCCAATAGCCAGTTTTTATCAAAAAGGACCGAACTTTTATATTGATGACTTTGTTTGAAAATTTAACTGTATCTTGTTGTGGAGATTTAACCTTAATACTACCATAGAGACCTGGATAAGCATGTCAAGTTTTGATATAGTTGAAAATAACTGAATTCAACTGAACCCTATTAATAGTAACATTTCCATGCAGTGGCGTACCCAGGGCTGTAGCAGTGGGGCGGGGTCTAGGGCGCAGCCCCCAGAAATTTTTTGGACCACGCCCTTCAAACACTCGCAAATGCGGGGGAACGCCCTTTTTGCAAAAATTTTCCCCATTATTTGATCCATTTCAGCTATGGTAAATAGCAAAGTATTTTACAATTGTTATTGACACAAGCATACAGTATACTCCCCCCCCCTCCCCAATGAGTTTTACATCGTTTTTGGACAAATATCGAGGACCATATTTGAGGAAAGTGGGGGGTCCGGACCCCCTTTTCTCCCCCCTTGGGTACGCCACTGTTTCCATGTCCTACACATTTGCATAAATGGGTAATATATTATTTACATATGTAGCTATTCATACAACTTTTTAAAGAGTTTAGAGGAAACTGTTAGCTATTATTTATTAGGATAATTTTAGCAATAGAATATTTGTAATTTATGTTTTTGATGGTTTAGCATTGAACATAACTCTGGTTGCCACTTGAAATATCTCTTGTGCCCTTGTCTTCAATGGAAATTTTTTGGAAATAATTTGCAAAATCTTTTGGAAATGGTTTTGTTGTTGGAAAAGAAAAAAAGAAAAAGAAAGAAAAAAAGTTGGAAAAAACTAATTATTCTTGATAGTTATTATAGTGATTGGTGAAGTTAAAGAAGGCGATGACCTCAGGGTCATAATGACAATTACGATCAAAACATCATACTTTGAGAGCCTCTTGTCTTTTTGCGTAAGTCTTACATAATTTCATTGCTTTTCAAGTCATACAGTGTAAGCTGAAAGTCTTATGTTTTTTATCCACTTACAAAGTTTTTTTAATTCATTTTTTTTAAATAACATGAAACATTCAAATTCACACGCGTTATTCTTCTTATTTTGACAAAATATTGAAATTTGAAAGTGAAAAACGCTTGTCATTATAATTTTGCAAAGCAGAAGTTTTGCCATTGTTTAATTTATGTAAACTGTACTTTTCTTATAAGTAGTGTCCATGCTACTCCATCTGTTCTGGTACAAATAAATAACCAATAACAAAAAGTTTGGTTATCTTATGGTCAAAGTTTCATTTAATACAGGAACTAAAGGTTTTATATGCAAAGACAAAACAGTATCTTGACAGGTATGAAACATGCCTGACAATTGTGGTAAGAATCTGACAGCCAAGAAAGGGAAATACAACTTCATCAATTGGTGACATATGTTTTTCAATTGCCACTCCACAAAAGTATTTACAGCAAAGTTCATTTAGCATAAGGAATAAAATTTACAGCAGAGCATTGTTGTGAAGGTTCTTGACATTTAATGTTTTTTATGAAGTTCTCATTTTAACTACTTATCAATGTTGCAAATATATAGCTATATTTACTGGCAAAGATAAAACAAGGACATGTGTTTTTGTGCATGTGTTTAGTTTCAAACTTTCTCAGTTTGGACCTACTTCAAAGCAACAGATTTAAAAGCATTTGTGGTACCAGATATTATCTGTTAAAATGCTCATCACTCTAAAATGGGGGCAAGGGTAAAAGACTTCATCATTTTAGCTTGATAAAAAACATCCAAAAGTGCTACCAAGAAAAGCAGGTTTCCTCCAAATGGTAGGATTGTATGTATTAACTTACTCATCAGAGCATCTTTTTGAACTGTTTACATCACAAGTACACTCTAGTTTCTCCAAACATACTCCAACTGGAAACACTTTTTGTAGCTACCAAATAAAAATTTATTTACAAAATTCTATTAATCACAAAGTCAAAATTAATGGATCATTTACAATCTTGGAATAAAATTTCCTCAAAACTTTAAATACCTAAAACAAATTTAAATAACAATTGAATATTTATAACTCTTACCCATACCCTTAAAACTGCAGATATTTTGAAAACATTGTTAAAATAATCACCAATAACAGAAAGCTCTAAACATGAGCTCTTTGTTAAAAGTGTTAATCATCCAGGATGTCAAATTTTAGTACCACGTTTTTAAGCAGTGTTCACCCCCTCATAATTTTCAAACTTCATTGAAGCCCCATGGCAACAGTTGATCAAGCCTCTGATTTTTGTGAGCAATAGAAAGGCAAATTAAGCTCTCTTAAAAAATAACCCCTTTATGGTGGATGTACTACCTCTTTATGGTGGTAGCATGAAAGAGACTGTCAAACTACAAAAAATCAAATTCTAGGAAGAAATTTCATAATTTGATTTTGAATTATTTGCCCCCTTTTAATTGCATTCAATAAACATTCCCTCTTGAGTATCGTTGGATTTTTCATCCAACTCTTAAATAATAGCTTTACAGTTGACACCACTGGCTTGGCTCACTATTTGCACAAAAAATTTATAAGTAGATTTCCTTTGGTTTGGTGGGAAGCCCAAAATTATATGTCAGGGGAGTAACCATGCCTGTGTTTAACACACTACCCAGTAAAAGCTCAGAGATGCATTGCAAGCTCATCAAGCATAACAGTGTAGTTTTGCTCCAGCTGTATTGCGGGCAATTCTACTGTTTGCCCACGAGTTTTTAACTTAATGATTGCAAATTTTTCATTCTTGTTTGCTGATGACGCAGTCAGTGACAGTTGCGGAAATAACTTTTCTGATAATGCATCAACCATATATGGATCCTCTTCTCTCTTTGGTGGGTGTTTGTATGTTTCTTTGTCTTTCAGTTGTTTTTTGGGCCTATTTTAACAAATCAAAAATATGTAGGTAACAAGCTGCTTTAACTCTCTTGAAAAAATGTCATGGAGAATGAAAGCATTATTTTGTGTGGTTTGACAAAATATTAAGCAATGGCGTATATGCTGCATATATTTTTCATATCACAAAATATACTTTAAGCTTTTCAGCAAATATTTTACTTATATATCAAATAAACTGTTGTTATCATTAAAAAGGCAATACAATTAATACTAATGTTGTTATTATCATATTCCCAAAATACACAACGACTAAAAAGAAAGCTGGCCCCCTGTTTTCAAACCTGGTTTGGATGACTTTTAAAATTTTGATATTAAAACAGATATCTGTAAACATACCTTCCTCTCCGTACAAGTCGCTTTTCATCAACTTTATTCTCAAACTGATCAAACAAACTGAATAAGAGATCCACATTTGGAGCTGATGTTAAATATCGCGTAGGCCTCTTGGATTCCTTTTTGCTTCTACTTTCTCCTGGTGGAGTAACTGGTCTTATCTCAGTCATGTCTGTATTATTATTTTCTGTTGTGAAAAGTGGTGGCAAGACTGGGTAGACATTGCCTGCAAGTGAACTTGTTTGCATTGTAGCAGGCTCTTTCCAAAAAGACTGTGGTAGTGCTCTTTTTCGCATAGGTAAAGGCTCTGAAACAAGAAAGTTCAGACTAATATGTTGGAAAGAGTAAAAAAGTTACTTTCACAAAGAATAATAGAGTTCTGAAATGAGCTTTCAGAGGAAACCATTAAATTATTTTTAGATAAACGATTCTGAAAGCTTTACAACATCAGTTCAATTTTGCAATCTCATATTGCAATAACATGAATATTTAATGGATAAGCATACCCCTCCTCTGATAATGGTTTCCATTTTTGGGTAAGACATGCTTTTGTAAAGTGAGGGTTTAGAGTCCCATTCCCTCCTTGTAACATTCAAAAAACTTTCAGTACCCTTCTCCCTGATACAATAGAATGTTAACAAAGACGTTGTAATGTGCTCAGCTAATGTCTAGATAAACATATTTTTCCTTATAAGCAACTTCTTATTTTAGAAACATCCCTCCAGCATAAAATACCTTTTAGCTAGCTTTTAAACACTATGAAAACAATTTCTATTTAAAGTGACTTTAAATCATGGAAACAAGTTTTAGTTAGGAAAATTGTTTCAAAATATGATTAATGTATATTTGCAAAATATTCTAAGAATGAATGTGATACCGTGTATACCAAAGTGGATATGATAGGTACCTATCCACATTACGTCATTATCTATAAATAAAAATGAACCGTTAAATAAAATATACCTCTTCTCGTCTTTGGGGGGTTTCTCAAACCACAATTTCCATTATCATTGTCCTTTCTCTGCCCTTCAGAATGCCTTGACTTCAATCCATTTAAAATTTTCTTTTTCCTCCAGAGCCTTGCTGCTTCACCATCCGCCCCTTGCTTAGGTTTGGTACATTTTGGTCGTGAAGGAATGATCGTTCCTTCGACGTGCTTTTCATTCAGTTGATCATGATCTTCTTTCTTATTCCTTTTTTCAATGACAGCATCTTTACAACTGAAATCAGTATCTAAACTTTCTTGATCATTTTCCATAGCCTAAGATTCGAGAAGGCTCCATGAAGAAGTCCACACGTGTAAATCCAAAACAGGCCTAAACTAGAGAGAATTCTGTATAATGCGCAAAACTTCCTTGAAACACTAAAGAGTCTTACGATCTTTTCCCAAGTCTTTCAAATTTTCCAAATCGAAAAACAAATGCCGAAGTTAACAACATCGCACAAAGTATTCTGTACAAGCGAATATTTTTTCTGAACTTCCACGTTGATAACGATGTTTTGGCGGTACTGTATCCATGGCGCGGGAAAATAGTTGTTAAAATCAGCATCTCTGATTGGTTGGATATGACGTAATCGTACAGTTCAATAAATGTTTGACGCTCCCTGATTACTCATCACCTTCGTTCTATTTTTGAAAGTAACAAATTTCTAAGAAAATGAATGTCTATTTCTGTTAGGAAGGAAGGAAATATTTCCAAGTCGAAGGGACACAGTGTTGAAGGGGAGCTATATTGCATATAAAGGGATAGTAATTAGTATTTCAAATTGAATACTTCGAAGAAAATGACATTTTTCGGAATATTACGTTTTGTTCTGTTAAATTATGTGTAAAAATATTTCAACAACTTCTATAAAATTTCGAAATTGTTAACTTGTCAGTTTTATCTTAATGGCTATTATAATTTATATTTCACACAATATAGGGCACTGGGAGGCGACACCTCTATCTAATTAAAAATTAGATTAAAAATATGATATTTTGTATAAAGTAAATTATAAACTTGTTTGCTATATCTTAACGTAATCCTATATTTGCATGCAATTTTTGTTTTCAAATCCAAATGAATTTGAATTTTGAAATTGAATATTGGCAGGCATATTTCCCTTTATGCGCCCCCTGTCCCGACGCCCTCCCTCCTGTCCGTTGTAACCACGGGCCCTCCCTGGTCATCCAGCAAAGATCTCACCTTGAAGACGAGGTAACATGTGTTAAAAGAACTTAGGCCGACGTTGTTTCGAACTATTCAGCTTTGGACAAGGTGTCACTACTGAATTACAGAAATGGGAAGGAAATCATGGGCAGATTTGAAGAAAAAAGGTCCTGGAAGGAAAGCAAAGAAGCAGCCACCACCAGAAGAGAACTTACCCCCTGAACTGCGTAAGATGAGATACTTTCGCCTGCTACTCTGGCATTATCTATAAAACCGTAGTTTGTAATTCATATTTATAATGCTTTGTCCTTGTTTAGAATTTAGCATCAAGTTATTTGCTCGACAGCTTTTCTGTGGTTTTAGTAGAGCGTCGAAAGTTTAGATGTCTTGTATTTTCTACTCCAGAGCCAGACGTTAACTCCGTAAATTATGTTTGTATTGATTTATTGTATAACCTGACAACATTTTAGAGCTATTTGCCGCATCATCAGGAAGGCCGTAGTGTACACTTACGTTCCAAAAATATTGCACGGAGTTGAAAACAACACGACCTTCGAAATTCAAACCACTTTTGTGAAGCCATTAGACATCAGTTTAAAATTCAAAGCCAATCAGATATAACTTACAAACATTGACAATATTTTAAGTTTAAATTTTGAAAAAAATATGTTTTAAGAATATCAAAAATGTAAATTTTTTATTGGCCAGTCTCAAAGATTTGAAACCCTTGTACGACCTTCAAAATTTAATCAAAAACTTTTGATTTTTATTTGCGTCATGAAAATGGCCTTTAATTTTGCAGAATGATGCACTTTTACGGCCGTTTCTTACTGAGGACTTTTTTGATGCCATTGAGGCACTTGCATGTCTCTGCTTGGGACTGATTATGGCATAAATTTTGGTATTTTCAACGTATTTTGGTTTTTATAGCATAAAGGTTGCTCTGAGCAATTTACAGCATTATTCTTTCCTAAAAAACATCGGAGTGGACTGGAAAACATGAAAGTAAAGACTAGTAAAATGTTTTATGAATTGAATTCTTTGTAAGATGCTACAAATGGTCTTCAAAATTAGGCTGGTTGCAAAAATGTGTGACCAAGACTTTTTACAAAAATTCTTTAACATCAGTCTGGAAAGTTAGAGAATTTGGGCACCCAAGCAGAAAGTGAATATCTCTGAGTTTGCCTTGATGAAGTCTTACAAATTTATGCTAAGAAAATGTTTTTAATTGCAACTATTTTAAAGGTACTCCTAGCATCATAGCTCTGCTTTTTGTGTTCGTGCAGTGGTTGGCATTGCTTAGAAATAAGAAAATATCTTTTTTTCATTTTCATTTCTATTCCTTGATATACTTTCCATCATTTTCTACCGAAACAGTAATCTTAAAACATTCTTTTGACTTGATATATCTATTTGAACTTCTGTTAAACTAAGCCTTGGCTAATCAGAAATAAGCTTAGTTAGAAGCTTATTTAGAGAAATAAGCTGGTTAGAAATACACCACACAATTTTTTATATGAAGGGAGGTTTTGGTTAAATCTTCATCCTGTTTTAGTTTCTAGGGATTTCAGGATAAGGGCTACTTGTATAATTTTTAACTCCAATATTGTTTTCTTATTTTTAGTGTATTATTAATGAACTGTTGGGCTGTAAAATCAAAATATATATACACATATAAGCCAGACTGCAAATTTTGGGCATGTGGGTGAATGATTCGGTCTTTTTTAAAAATTAAAAATCTGCAGCTTTCAATCTGTTATATATTTAAAACATCATGTTTTGCTTCTGCCAAACATCAAAAGCAGACAACAATCCCACTTGCATGATAAATACTTTGCAGTCTGGCATATAAGTACACCTACTCAGCAAAATCTATAAATAGCTGACCATTAAAAACTATTGAAAAGAGCTTTTAATAATTTAGAAATAGAGCAAACATTGGTTCTAATCAAACTTAAATTATAACTATGGTTTCCACAAGATATAGACTGTTGCTCAGGCCTTTTTGAGAAGAAATTTTCACAAGGGTGACAAACTGCCCACCTGGTTCAGCTTATGAGGGTCATGACCCATCCAACAATATTTGTTAAAAGGAAGTCCTTCAGGACCTGAGGGGAAATTAGGGTATTATCTCTGAACGATTGCCTAACAATTGATTATCTCAATGCGTGATTACCCCCAGTTTATAACTAAAACATTTGATTAATATTTATGATGTCAACAATGAGAAAATGATGCTTAATTTTCATTAGCAAATTGACCTTTCATATAGGAATACCATGACTGTTAGGAATGGACAAAGAGAAAACATGTTTGACTAGCTAAGTAAAAACATAAAGATAAGACTTGAAATCAATCAAAGTTCACTTTTTTAAAGTTCTTCTTTAGAGTATGAATCGTAATCTGATTCCGACTTGCTTGAAAAGTTCTCTCCTTCATCCTCTCCAATGGCATCATCTATGTTTTCATATTTTTTTGGAGCTTCAACAAAAAGCCTTTTACTTTGAGGCTCCTCTACAACAGTCTTTCATTTTTTCTCAGGGCCGTTCTTTCACGATTGAATGACTAACATTTGATAGCACTCACATTCTAAAAAACTAAAAAATTGGAAATCCGCCGCTTTCCTTTACATGCCAAATTTTCAAAAAAGTGTTAATTGCAATTCAGGAGATTGAATAATAAAGACACAAAAATGGTGACATGCTCTTCCTTTCTCTTGCAGACGACACATGTTTTTGCAAGGGCAGTTAACTGTATGAATCAATAATTGAGCGAGGGCGAGGGTGATCGCCCACATAAAACAATAAGGCCTGTTGTTGCTCTAATATAAAAACATGTTTTGTCTTAGTACTTTTGCAGTAAGTTGGAATCTACCATTCCTGATATTTTGGTTTTAGTTGCATCCATTTCAGAAGATGGACCAAAGAAGAAGAAAATTAAAAGGTTTGCTTGAACTCTCATCTGTTTTACAAGATGATTCAAAATAAATTAACATATTTTTCTTGAAATATTTGGAAGTTGAAAAATTTTTTTGATCTAATAGCATTTTCCAAAATTTCATCAGTAAAATTTTTCTACCTCAATGTATGAAAGGATGTGTGAAAAATTGTTTGTATGCTAGCGTTAGACTTTTTTGGGAAGAAGTTAGAATATCATGCTTAATTAGCATAATTAACAATGTCACGGGGTAATCTTATGTATAATGTTAGATCGTTAATAAGACTATTTTTTAATATTTCATATCATGAAAAATTAGGCATAATATTTCTGTATTTTGTCAAATTTTAAATCATTTGATAAAGAAGTTTATAGTGTACATGAGGCCCTTTCCTTGTCATGATTTTATGATTTTTTGCGATTCTTAGGTTGCAGAAGGAAGAGAAGAAGAAGAATTTAGGACCAGAAAAAGATATGAAAGGAAAGAAAGAAAATATTTTACACAATAATTCAGGTAACTCTTTTTATAATTTTCAAGTTTTGTTTTATAATGAATGGAAAGATTCTTTTTTCAATGAATTTTGAAAAGTTTTTCTTAAAAATAATTGAGTATGTCTTCCAAATTTCAGGAAATGTAGTTTCATTTGAGGATGCAAAAACTGGAAAGGTAGTTGCTTGTTTTTCTTTGTATTGTATCTTTAGATATTTAAGACAGATTGATGAAGTTCTATTTAAAATTGAAACACCTATTTAAATCAGAATATGAAATTCTGTAAAATATAATGAAAGTCATGGTTTTATTTAAATGAACATCAACTCAAAGCTGTAAGGCCAAAAATTCAAAATATTTGAATATTTCACATATATATTATTTTAACATATTCCATAGTGAATTAATCTTGAGATCTGTTCTTTATGATTTAGAAGACAAAGCCAAAGAAAAAGATAAAGAAGTCCAAACGGTTTGTTCATGCTTATAGCTAATTTTAAGGCCTTAATTCATTATTTTATTGCCTGAGTGTCATTCTAACTAAAGAGGTTTGCTGATAATATTTGTAATAGATATGATCACTCTTCTCTATTTCAATCTCTTCTTTCTTTTACCAGTTTGTTTGCTTTAGAAACAGGTAGCTTTACAATCCCCAGGTTTGCTTATTCACAGCAAAGTTTCACCAGATTCAAAGCGCTTTCATTTTACCACTTAATTCCTTCCTCTTTTCTTTTTCATGTCTATTCTCTGCTGTACTGCATTCACACCATACCAACATTTCCGTTCTTAAAATTTTTTTTACCAGTCCTTTATTTCTACTGTGATGCTGCCCCATAGCGTAAAATAATTGTTTTAACTTGTTCTTTACTTTTGTATTTTTGGGTTTTAAGATTAGATTTACTTTACATTGGATTGCTCTTTGTCATTTTCCATTGTTCCAGTCAGTTTTTATGAATTGTTATTAACTGTAGATTGATAATACTTGTGCTTCAGTTGGTGCAAGAAACATCAAACAAATAGACAAATGAAACTTTGTTTATCTTCTTATTGTTAGTGAAGAGAAAAAGATGGAGTTGTTCGATTCTGAAAATGAAGATGGAATAGGTAGATTTTTCAATACCACTATTTTGCCTTGTTTTGGATGATATTTTACTAGACAGATTATTTCAAATTTTGTTAAATTTTTTACTCTTTTTGTGTTTTATTCTATAGTCTTTAATTTCCCTGTGAAGCCTGGTATTTATACAGAGAAGTTAGTTTGCTTGACTGCATTAGAAAACATTGAAATGAGGGGGGGGGGGGGTTGGATCCCCTTCAATTTCCTGTCTATATGAATTGCTGCTAAAAAAACTTAAAATTATTTTTTAATGAATGAATGTCAATTAAACCTTAAACATATTGCCTAGAGTTATTTGTAATGTAATAAAAAGTATATTCCTGATGTAACACTCCTGATAATTATTTGTTTCTTATTGTATAAAGTTCAAGATCCTTGCATTTTTCAAACTAGCTTTGATTTCCAATTACTACCCATCCTCTACATATTTTGTTTTGAAGTATAGGCAAATTTTCTGCACATAAGTTTAAATGTTCATAGAAATGTTTAATATAATGATACCCAAATGCGAATTGTTTTTTTTAAGTTGAGGAAGCCATCTCTGAGAAGAAACAGGAGAAAAAGTCAAAGAAAAAAGCAAAGTATGTATTTTGAAGCAAAAATCTGTTAGGCAGCATTTTAAAAATGTTTTGTGTTGGAGAGAGAGCTCAGAACATATTCAGGAAATGTTGAAAGTAGTTTTGTCCAAGTTTCAATGCTTCTGTTTGAACTGGTTGTTATTTCAAAGAAAACAAATCATTAAGACTGTATAATGCTCTGTAGATTTTCTCTGAAAAAAGTTCTGGAGATAGAAAGTGCCAAGTCCTTTCTCCCATTAGTTGATAAATCGCTACGGCACATGGCTTCAAGGTTGTGGAACTTAGTTGGGAGTTGAGATTTATTTGCAGTCGTATACACACATGAGTTGATTATGAATTAGAATATATATCTCACAAATTGTATTATTCATTAATCATAAGGCAAAAGATTAAAATGAGTTAGTAAGGCGTTTCGGTGCAAATAAAAACATTTCACTGAACCACATTAGTCAAGCATTTATGGGACCAAGATTGAAGTGATGTTGTAAAGGTCCATAGTGTATAAAGTTTCTATTGATCTGAGATCGTTTGTGTTAAGTTATTTATTTAATTCAAATCACCAACAGACCATTCAGTGATGAAAATTCGTCTTGGCTCAAACTGGCTGATGAAAACAAATCGAAAGAAAAAGTTGACGACATAGATGATGATGATTCTGAGGTTGATGATTATGATGACGATATGGTACGTCTTTTTTCACAGTCACTTGTTTGTATGATGTTTTTTCAAGATCTTAGGTAAAGGATTTTGTCATTTGGGGTGAATTTTTGAGTCATTGGGTGGGGGTGGGTTACCTCTGCAACTTTAGACTCAATGGAATCATTCGATTGTCAGTTCGATCAAATTGTCAACCCAGTGGATGCGCCTTATACATGGGTACTACCAAATATTTTCATTCTGACCTCTTATCAATTTCATTCTGCAGCCTGCTGATGAGTTCAGTGATCAAGATGAGGCTGAGTCTGAAGATGAGACAGGATCTGAAGATGAGGATGTCGCAGAAGATGATGATGTATGTATATTAGCTATTCAGTTAAACTATTCGCGTTTGTATAGGCTTAAGATATGTTGATCTGGTGAAACCATTCCGATGCTTCGCTGATACTCACTTTAGCCAATCAGAAGTCAGTGCCGTGCACACAGTGGCTTCTTGTTGATTACATTGTCGAAATCTAACAATTTGATTGGTTAAATAGAGTTTCTTTTGGTTATTCTTGTGCGTATGTCTGCATATAAGGCAATCTGTGTGTTAGCATTTTGTTCCTGCTGTTGCCCAATATCTAAAACCTTACTTTAAGGTATAATTTTCAAATCAATATAAAAAGAAAAAATTGTGAATATTTATTTATTCATAATTAATACCTGAATATTTTTTGGGTTTCTACGAGCTTGCTCCGAATTTATTTTCAAGTGTTGAAGATCACGAAATTCTTTGCATTGCGGTAAAGATTTTAGAAATATTTATAGCATTTTTTTCTGGTGGTTTACTGATTTTAATGGAAAGTATCATTGTTGAAAGTGGTAATAAGAATGGGTTTGAAAAAGCAAACATTTTATGACAAACATTTCTACCGCCAAAAATTATTTAAAAGTTCAAGTTAATTCGATCTCAACCTAGTCCTTGATTCTGAATAATTATTTTTCGCGTTCTACATTTCTACGTTTCTTGACTAAATTACATTATATCCATATTTTATTTCATAGATGCTATCCATTGAGAAGAAGTCGAAGAAGCTCGATGCCAAAAAACGAAAAATGAAGTAAGAGAAAAGCTTACCTTTCTTCTTTTAGTTGCTTCCATTCTGGTTGGTTTTTATTATCATTTCGGCTGATCAATATGATATCTTCAACAGCCTGAGCCAAGAAAAAACTTAGACCAGTGGTCTTTTTTGAATATTTGATATTACATTGAAGAAAAAGTGCACTTCAGGAATGTCTGTTTTTCAAGGGGCCCTCAAAACAACTTTAATACGATATAAAATTAAGTCACTTAAGATAAAAACATTATGTGAAAATATATTTGCAATTTTACATTATTTACAATAGAAAGGTTGAAACTATTAGGAAAGTGCCATAACATATTTAGCAGGTACCCTTTCCATGGTTCTACCAGTATTACGTAGGCTACAGGACGACCATATTGAGTTTCTAGTAAAAGGGTTACAGAAATTTTGTGGCGCCAAGTTATTGGGTGACTTGGAGATCATAGTTTAGACTCATGAGTCTTATCAGTATAAATTGGTAAAAACCAAAGGAACCAATCAAACGCTTCTTTCTTCCTCTCACGTTACATTCGATCCACACCTGGATATAAATTTAAGCTTTCTCTCGTTCATTATCCGACGTTTATACCCTGAAGAATTCAGACGAAAAGTGCTTTACTATGTTAGGTTTCCGGTATTTCGTGTAACCTTCAAATTCTTTTTTCTCTCGATATTTTGCATGTTCTATTTATTGATTTATTTTAATCAGAGCTTTAGCTGACGCTGAACTGCAGACCAACATCAAAGAGACTGAAACCTTCCGACTTCCGAGTGGACAAGAAATCGAGAAAGAATATATCCTTTCTAAATGTAAATTGAGCAGAGATTCATCAATAATTGTTTATCACCTTAAGTAGAAGCTGTTTTGCAGCATCATTTAACGATTGAAATTATACTGTTTTTCATCTTATCGTTGCAGCCAATAAGTTTGTAATGGCATAACGTGAATGATATCTGATAGGGGAATAGGTGGCTATGTGTATTGTGCCAAGGGTAAAGGGGGACTTAACCCCCAAAAGTATCTCCTAGCTCCCCGTTGCCCGCTGATTTGTAGTAATGACAATATAATTAAGTACCAAGAGGAAACAGACTGTTGAAAATACGATTTTTCGAGCGTTTACTAGTTCGATGTGTCTTATCTTTAACAGTCTTTTTCATTTTGCTACTCAATTTATTTACTCATTACATTGTCGATCTTTGGATAAGGTACCACACGCATCTAACATATTTTATTGGATCTGCAGTAGTGCTGGCACTTTGTTGATTTCTATTAATGTTCGTCTCCTTTCTTGAAAAATGAGATGGGTATGAACATTCAACCACTTGCAGTCTTGGGACAGTTGAAGTCTTGGGACATAAAGTTCCTTATGGGATGTCCCAAAAGTTCACAAATTTCCGCACCCTTCCAGTTGTATCTATGGCGAATCCTAATAAAGGCAACATTGCCTGTTTTAAGCCCCTCCTTCTCCTATTTTTCCAGCATATAGAGCAATAAAATTGTCTTTATTCATGTTTAACGTCAATTGTTGCCGCTTCACCACTCGAACTTCAACCCAATATAACTTTTCATGATGCACTGCTGTTCCTAGGATTCCCCCAAAATTTGTGATGCTCCTTAATTGTTCATACATAACGAGGCTCCTGATTTGACCTTGATATACCAAAGGATAAAGGATAATTTTCATGCGCTGTCGAATTTCAAAACGTTGAGAGAACCAGGAAGGTCAGTTTGTATTTATTTTTTAATATTTATTGTTATTCTGTCTGTCTCTATCAATTTCGAAGCTGTTTTTTCTGATCGAAAATAAAATCGATAAAATGAAGGTTTATGTACGGACGTTTATGCAAAGTGTTTTTTTGGTGGGGCGACCGAGGCCTGATCCTTGTAACATCGTGGAAAGATGTTTGATTGCAATTTTGAACACATATGTTTGTTTCCAATATATTAAAAAATTCATTGTCACTTTCCTGGAGTATATAGGACATGAGTGTGCATACCTGTCGATGGAGTATCTTCCCCTTACCCCCTTCCATCTTCCCCCTCCTCCTATTTTCCATCTTCCCCCTTTAATATCAGGCGGCAGTAACACGAGCTGGATAACTTCGAGATGTCGGCTCAGGGGCACTGCCACTAAATGTTGTTTTACATTCCCTCAAAACGTGGTACGAGGTGCTACAATGATTAAATAAATTTTGAAATTAAGTTATGCCAATTTTCAAGGTCAAATTCGGCCGTCGCCTTCTCTTTTGTGTTGAAGAGTTCCTACAACAACCATGGTGGTGTTGTATGGTGTTACTCAAACTGAGGCATGACAATCTGCTCTAAAATAGAGAATTTGGTGTTGTATTATCATCGTTAGTATTCCTAGCATTGAGGGTCATGCTACCCGAATACCATTTTGCTATAACGATCGTTGTATACTAACAAATCGTGCAGTCTGTTGCCTATACAAATACATGTTCTTTTATTGTAGAAGCCGGTCAGAATACCTGTCTTTGCTTCTCCGTGATTTGACATCGTACTACAGTTATAACGAATTCCTCATGGAACAACTAATGAATCTTTTCCCTGGCGGAGAGGTATGAAAAGGCACACATTCTTTCCGTATTAACTCAACTGTCAAAGAATGATTACTTGCAAGGCTGTATCGTATACAGGTGCAAATATCAGAAACAGTTATTGCATTTCAGACTTCTGTCAGCGTATGGGCCCCTTTTATCTGGCCTGCGGCATCGAAAGTAGTTTTCTAGTTCCTCAATTCATTACAATTAAGCTCTTTTGACACAAAATCAAATCTCCATTCACTAGGACGATGACCTAAAAACTTTTGCTGTTTTTTTGAAGACTTTGTTTGTCTTGTATTCATCATTTTGACATTCTGACTTATTTCAATGGTGAAATCCTTAAATCTATACTATAGCGTTGTGGTACTGGGTAAAACCTACATTCTCCCTAACTTAAGGCTGATTTCCACTAGGCGAATTCTTTCGCGCGAATCGAATTTTTGCCAATGTGAGCATGCGTGGTGTTATGTTCTCAGATTTCGCAGCGAAAAAATTCGATTCGCAGAAAGTAGATCACGGTCCTACTCTATCGCTACGAAAATTTATTCGATTCGCGCGAAAGAATTCGCCTAGTGGAAATCGGCCTTTAGGCTTGCAGTACTGTCGTTTGCCCTGCATGGATTGCTAGTCGTCTTCCATAAACATCCCTCTCCCCATTTCAACATTTCTCTTCGAACATTTTTCTTGTTACTTTATTTTATTTATTCATATTCTTTTACAGTAGCGGGCACTTGGTCAAATATTTGGGGAGGGCAAGATGATAGGATGTCCATTGTCTTCAAATTTATTGGGGGTGACTGCCCCCCTGCCCCCAGTCGCCCGCTACTGTTCTTCTACTGTCGTAACCTGCAGTCTCATGAAACTACTTCCCTTTCTCTCCAGATCATAGGAGCAAAAGACAAAAAATTTAATATTCTATAGACAGCATGCATAGATTCGCAGTCATTAATATATTAAATGTTATCTGTAATATATTTCGTCCCTGCAGCTTTTGGAGTTTTTAGAAGCCAACGAAGTCCAAAGGCCAGTGACAATAAGAAGCAATTCTTTGAAGACGAGAAGGAGAGACTTGGCGCAGGTATGGTCAATCGCCACAACAAATCTTCTTTGAATTTGATTTACATCCACTGTTTTTCGTTTTTCTTTCATTTATATTCCACAATGTTTTCTAGGCCTTGATAAACCGTGGCGTCAACCTTGATCCGATCGGGAAATGGTCAAAAGTTGGACTGGTTATCTATGATTCATCAGTTCCAATCGGTAAGGTTTTTGTTCTCTTGATCTCGAATTACGAATTACTCGGTTTTGGTTTTGACTGAATCATGGCATAACTATGGGGGCAACGCAATCCTTTCATTTCATAGCCATCCTTTCAATGCTCTAATAAAAAGTCCTATACTTGGATCTTCTTGGATTTCAGTAGCCTACCCCCTTGGACGCTGTCCTAAGATTGTCATTATTCGACGCCCGGTATAATTATTTCCGTTCAGTCCTGTGTCTCTGTTAATGTGGTAAACAATTCAAAAGCAGATTTCTTTTTCTTTCTCACTCGAAGGTGCGACACCAGAATATTTGGCTGGTCACTACATTTTGCAAGGTGCTTCTTCCCTTCTGCCTGTGATGTCATTAGCACCTCAAGAGGGCGAGAGAGTTCTTGACATGTGCGCTGCCCCTGGTGGTAAAACAACTTACATAGGTATGATACATTGTTTTACTAGTAAAAAGCTTATAAAGATCGTCTCACCCCTTCCACTATTTCAACTCGTTGATTGTAACGCGCTGTTAGAAAAAGAATGATAGTACTTTTTTATACATTTCCAAAACGTTAAATGATAAGTTACTAAAATTTCATCAACTACATGCTACTTTACATACACTACAAAGACGATAGCCAGGGAGCATCAACTATGACTACCCTGGGGCCATAACATAGAGAGAAAAAGATACACTTTACAAATACAGGTGTGGTTCGGTCTATGAGAAGTAAATAAAGGGGTGTGGTTCAGACTATGAGAAGTAAGTATGAGAAGTGATAGTACTTAGGTGCAATGTAAAGTGGTGCAGATGCCTCTCCTAGTCTACTCTACCTCTTTGGCTTAACGTGTGTTTTGGCTCGTTAACATTAGCACCCTTTTGACAAAATCCTCGTTATACCATTGATAATTGTATCAATTCTCTGTTGCATTGCTACTGAAATTCATCTTACGCAGCCTAGTGCAAGGAAAGAGTTCTGCAAGGACAGCCATTTAATACATTAAATAAAGCTACGAATTTATATAGCTTCAAAGTCAAAAAATTGTAAATGCAAAGAGAGTAATAATAACACACAATTCTTGCCAAAAATAGTTGGAATGCTATCCTTTGTCTAAATCGTAATAAGAACTTAAGTCTAAAACTACCTTACCAATATATCACTGTTGCTTCAAAAAATTTCCTCCCCATGCTCAACGTTGATTTATTTTCTTATTACCAACGGGTGTAATACCTCAGTACAGCTTCCAGAGACAAAATTTGCCTTCAGCATCAGAACGGTGAAAAAGGCACCATTGTAATTCGTAAGGGGGGGGGGGAGGGTTTCAAAAAAAGCTTTAGCTCTGTGCAAGTGTTCCAATGTTTACCAACAATTTTAACATGAAATGTACATGCGTAACCAAATGTACAAATCTGCCCATAAATCAAGACTTATATTTTGGCCTGTGTTGTTGGGGGACAAGAGTATAGTGACCCCTTCTTGAGACAAGGAGACCGCATGCAAAAATCAGGTTTTTTATGAAGAAACGCAAGCACAGATATTTTGAGCACAATATGTGAATCACGTCTCATCCTTTTTAGCATCTCTTATGAAAAACAGTGGGGTGATTGTTGCTAATGATGCCAGCCAGGAGCGTCTAAAAGCTGTGGTTGGAAATGCACATCGTCTAGGTATGTTGTTTTAGCAGCATTGTAGAGTTTCTAATGAATTATTATCACTTTTATTACCCAAGCGATGACCCTGTCTTTTTTCAAGCAATGTCATCTGGTCACTTTTTATCGGTCGCCCTTATTTTGTTTGATATTGTCACATTAAAGTTAAATTTGCGTTTACATTTTGTGCAGACTTTTTTGAATCGGGTAGGGTAAACATGGTTATGAAGAGTTTGTCATGGGATCTATAATGGCCATTGTTTATATCTCAGAATGGAAGTTATTTTGGTATAACTATCATCTTCAGTCATTTCTATTCTCTGTCTATACCGAGATATTTGAATGCTTGTATGTTAAGTATGTATGTTCTAAATGCAAAGACTTTTTTCCCTGTTGATATATATCAACTATACCTGCTTGACGATTAAATTCAATTTCCAGGTGTTACCAACGCGGTTATATGTAATTACGATGGAAAGTCTTTCCCAAAGGTAAGCCAACAACATATTATTTGAAGCTCGACTTTGTGTTAGCTGTCTTCTGTGTGACATCCTTTCGTGTTGGAGGATTAATTCCCCCACCTTTATCTTGACATGGCCTGTCTACTTCATTTAATTTGGGTTCATGTTTATTTATGGAAAAACACTATTTAAAGGGTTACGCAATGAAATTATGCAAATTTTCTCCAAGAGCCACGCCCATTAAGACCCTCTCCCCACCTACTCTAAATTACCTCACAGTGTCCTTAGCTTTCTCATTGCCAGGTCTCATAATGATCTGAAAACCCTAAGGTGAAACGTTGCCATTTCCTTATAACTTGATATTTTATGTTACAACAGGAGCATTCAAATCCCTAATATTTTAACATGGTTCTGTAAAAATATTACCTCGACATTTATAAATTATTTTTTAATTGTTTCTTCCTTTCTGCCTACCTTCCGCTGTTATAATGATGGCAATTGAATTTTTTTCTATAAAATGCAAACTTCTGCTTACCAATTAAGGGACCTGTGAATCCTGTATCTCCTCATTTTTGTTGCTTTTTGGGATCATTTGAGACCGGGGTTTGATATATTGCTTCTACTGTACACAACGAGTTTTGGTAGAATCATTGATTTTTCTGTTTGCCTTTGACAGGTAATGGGTGGGTTCGACAGAGTGTTACTTGACGCTCCTTGCAGTGGGACGGGGGTCATATCAAAGGACCAGGCTGTTAAAATCAACAAGGTTTGTTTTAGATATCTTGGCGATTGAAGTTAATAATAATTGTGATTAAAACAGTTTATGTCATTCTATGTCAAGTATCCAATGACTCTTTAGGAGCAAAAAGCTGTTGGGACAGCAATGGGATTATTCCTTTCAAGTGAAAGGCGCTAGATAAAGAGAAGCGTTTAGACAGGGGAATAAATAAGGTCTTAATTCCTATCCAGTCACGTTATTAGTCAAAAGTAGCCAATAGCAGAACGGATTGGCTCTGCTTTGACCAATCAGTGCCATCTTGCTCCTGATGAAATTGAAATTGAATCTAGATATACGAAACTTGTTCCCATGCAGATAGACCCCAGGGTTTCCTTGATGTTGTCAGGCTGTTATTCTCCAGTATCTCAACGTTGTCAGGCAATTATGTAGTTAGATCATTTATATCTAACTAAAATAAGAGTGCCAAAATTGTGGTAGCAGATTGGGCCTATATCTTTACCGACACAGTTTCATTGGTGAAACGAATCTAACGTTTTATGCCTACACGGAAATAGTGCGCTTTCAAATACTCCGTTTTCAGTTGCATATTTATATATTTTACTGTATTATACTGTATTTACAATATTTATTTTAACTTAGAACTTTTTTCTAACTGACGGGGTACCATGCGTAAAAAATGGAAATGAAAATGAAAATGAAATGAAAATGAAAATGAAAATGAAAATGAAAATGAAAATGAAAATGAAAATGAAATGAAAATGAAAATGAAAATGAAAATGAAAATGAAAATGAAAATGAAATAAATCAAAGTGAAATGAAAATGAAATGAAAATTAAATGAAAATTAAATGAAAATTAAATGAAATGAAAATGAAAATGAAATGAAATGAAAGTGAAAATGATATGAGAATGAAATGAAAATGAAATGAAAATGAAAATGAAATGAAATGAAAATGAAAATGAAATGAAAATGAAATGAAAATGAAATGAAAATGAAAATGAAATAAAAAGAAAATGTAATGAAATTGAAATGAAAATGAAATAAAAATGTAATGAAATTGAAAATGAAATGAAAATGAAATGAAAATGAAATGAAAATGAAATGAAAATGAAATGAAAATGAAATGAAAATGAAATGAAAATGAAAATGAAATGAAATAGAAATTAGTCAAAATGAAATGAAAATGAAATGAAATGAAATGAAAGTGAAAATGATATGAGAATGAAATGAAAATGAAAATGAAATAAATGAAAATGAAATGAAAATGAAATGAAAATGAAATGAAAATGTAATGAAAATGAAATGAAAATGAAAAGAAAATGAAAATGAAA